>ML831668.1:0-40043 GCA_009831015.1 Picea engelmannii | reverse complement strand
GGAAACCCTCAACCGGGAAAACCTTTCTTATATTCATTATATCGAATTTCACCATTCACTATACGATATATATACAATGTTTTTAGGTATTCCGTAGATACCAAAACCCTAATCCCTTAATCCAGGATTAATTTACAAAACCGCTAAAAATAGCAAAATCCGCTAAAAATAACAAAAATCGCCCAAAAAACAATTTCGGGGCGCTGCCCCGAATGCTACGCGTAACTAGGGGGGGCATACTTTCCCCCCCTGGGACCCCCCTAGGAAAGTGCCCGACGCACATGGAAAAAACAGAGCACTAGTACGATGGATCGTCAGACGCAGTTGTCATATCTAACGCGCCCACACACACACATGCAAAGAATATAACACATACCCAACAATCTAGGAGGTCTTAAACCACATATACAAAATGAATTAAAGATGCATCACATTTCATCCGTTGAAGTAGCAGGGTGTAAGGAAAAAGTGACAAAATAGAAAATTAAAGGATTCCAATCAAGATTTGGAAAATCTTATTCAAGAAAGAATGAACCACAAACCACAAACACAGATAAATATAAATACATACCTCCACACATACAAGACAATAAAAGAAGTTTGGAAGCTCAAAGAATGAAAGAAGGCGAATGCAGACGTTGCAGAGAAAGATGGGATCCCATACATAGGTGTCGCATAGAAGACTATCCAAAGAAAGTATATACCATTGAAGTAGAAGGGAATGATGAATCAGATACATAAGAGTTAGAAGGTGAAGATGTAGAGGACCCACAAAATATCGCATCAGGATTAGAAGTCAACAACACACCAAGAATATCAATTTCCACCATGGCATGCATCATCCAAACTTAGACTCTTAAATTAAAGGGACATATCAAAATTGATAATGTCACAATACTAATAGATACAAGAAGTACCCACAACTTCCTTGACATAAGCGGGGCGACAGGTGCAGGAGGGGTCATGATCTGGATTTAGGAGTGGAACGAACTGATTAGTAGACTGAATACAATAAACACAGAGATACTGATCCAAATTTAGGAGCGGAACGAATTGATTAACATAATGAATACAATAAACATAGAGATAGGAATAATAACACAAATATCCAGTGAACAATATCTTCTATTAAATCACGAAATAGGTTGAAACTGTAAAACTGTAGAACTGAAACTTGCTCGAATGGTGGTAGCTATCTCTAAGAAGATATGTGGCTACTACATGCATCTTCTTGAGCATAATGGATTCCAATGAGGCTCCAGAGACCCTTTTTATATTACTCATGAATTCCAAAACCCTAGACATCCAAAAACCTAACCCTAGAAAAGGTGAAACACCAAAATTCACGTAAGCCCTATGGGTAAGTTGGTACCTCAACTTCCTAGGGTCATAAATTTTGCATACGACCTCCTTTTTAGGCACGTGATAGCCTGTTGGAAAGGTCTTTCAAAGAAATACACATTTCGTTGTCAAACTCTGACTCTGTCTACAGTTTGACTGTGGCGAGCCAAAAAAACAACGTTTAGGGTCCCAAAATGGCCCCAGAAGTACAGAAAGATGTGTTGACATGAAAACATACAAAATAAGCTAGTTGGATTAGGCGAGAGGCCACCCAAATCCACCTGGAGGATGTGTGGGGCTTCATAAAACCCCATAAGTGTAGAACCCACAATTACAAAGCAGTACAAAAGAATGTGCTGAACAAAAACAAACACGAGGAGCCAGTTGGAATAGGTGGGTGGCCACCAATATCCACCTGGATGAATCCTCCCCCTTTAGGAAGAAATGGTATCCATTACATTAAGTTCCCCCATTAGGTGAGGAAAATCTTGTTGGATTTGGCCCTAGGTGAGCCACTTGCCTTGGTGTAGGAGTTTCCCTACCTTGACAACCTGATAAAGCTGGATCCGTTGTTGGTGAGTTCCCTTGACATGTGTGTCCACTATCTGATCAGTGGATGCTTGTTCCATGTAGTCAGGGTTGAGCTCTGTTGGTGTCAGTTGTTTTGTGATATCAGAGGTGTCCAATAATGGTGGAAAATATGACCGAAGGAGGTCCACATTGAATATTGGATGCAGACCAAGGAAGGGTGGAGTGTTGAGCTCAAAAGAAATGCTACCCATAGCCTTGGTGATAGTGTAAGGCCCATAACGAAGTGGGTGAATCTTCAGATGGGGCCTGATGAGACGCTCCTTCTGTAGATATAACCAAAATTTGTCACCAACCTGAAACAAGTGTGGTACCATGTGTTGATCATGACGTTGATTTTACTTAGCATTGAATTTCTGAAAAATCTCCTGGACCTATTGGAAGATGTGCTAAATCCAATCAATGAATCTGGTGGCTTTGTCGCTCGCAGACTGATCGGGGGAAGAGTCTGTCTGTGTGGTGGCAAGGGGAAGTGAAACATCAATGGGTCCCAAAGGTTGGAATCCCAAACCCACCTGAAATGGGCTATGGTCAGTGGAACTATGGAGAGCCCTATTGTAAATGTGTTGGACATATGGGATAATATCGCCCCATGTGCGTGGATGTTTATAATTGTACATGCGCAAGATGTGCACAATCATCTGATTGACGACCTCTATATGGCCATCGGTTTGGGGGAGGAAAGTAGTGTATTTTGTGATCTTGGTGTCCAACAAAGACCAGAGACTCGACCAAAAGGTGTTGAGGAATCTATTGTCTGTGGTCAGAGATGATTGGCAGTATCTACCGCTGTGACATTATTCTTACAGGTTGTGAGGATGGCCATCTTTGAAAATTGATCAACGACCACAAATACACATCCATTTCCTTGCTTGGTGGGTGGCAAGCCAGACATGTAATCCATTAATATGGATTCCCAAGGCTTCTCAGGAATATGAAGAGGGGTGTATAAGCCTTTCTTCTTGATGGCTCACTTGGAAATGGCACATGCAGTGCAAGATCTGATATACTTGCTGATGTCCTGTCGAATTTTTGGCCAAAAAAATGTTTGTGAAGAATGGCCACAATTTTCTCCATGCCAAAATGTCCTGCCACCCGACTGTAGTGGGATTCCCAAATCTTCTTTGCACACTCGCTTCTAGGAACACGGAGATGGCCCAGGTGGCATAAGAGTTTGTCTTGAATGTAAAAATCAGTGACAGTTTCACCTATACCCAAGAGATGGTAGGTGGTGGCGAAGTCCGGATCTTGCTGATAAAGTTGGGGCCACTCAGATGCTTCATGTCCACATAAATGGAGCATGGTGGTGAGTGCAACCACAAGAGGTTGACTGAGGTAGACAACAACACGATTGGAGATACCTGTCTTATACTTGATGTTGATATGGAACTGCTGCAGGTAGGTGGACCACTTCTGATGGCGGTCATTCTACAATTTCCCTTGTGTCTGTATGAACTGCAGAGGCTTGTGATCAATGTGTATGATCGTCTCTTTCCCCAGAATGTAATGTTTCCATTGATGACATGCTTGTACAATGGAATACATTTCCTTATCATAGTTTGGGTATTTACAGACCATATCGGAGAGTGTCTCACTATGGTATGCGACCGCATGCCCATGCTAAATGAGAAATTTGCCCACAACATAGTCAGATGCATCAGTCTCAATCTTGAATGGTTGTTGCAGATAGTCTGAAATAGGTTGAAACTGTAAAACTACAGAACTGAAACTTGCTTGAATGGTGGTAGCTATCTCTGATAAGAGATGTGGCTTCTACACACGTCCATATGAGTAGAATGGATTACAATGAGGCTCTAGAGGACCTTTTCATATTACTCATGAATTCCAAAACTCTAGACATCCAAAAACCTAAACTTAGAAGGTGAAACACCAAACGTCATGTGGGCCCTATGGGTAAGTTGGTGTAATTTGGTACCTAAACTTCCTAGGGTCATAAATTTTTCATACGACCTTTATTTTAGGCGTGTGATAGCCCATTGGAAAGGTATTTAGAAAAATACACATTTTCCCATCAAACTCTAACTCTGTATATAGTTTGACTGTGGCAAGCCAAAAAAACAACGTTTAGGGCCCCAAAAGTACAAAAAGATGTGCTGACATGAAAACATACAAAATAATCCAGTTGGATTGGGCGAGAGGCTATCCGTATCCACTTGGAGGATGTGTGGGGATTCAGACAACCCCAGAAGTGTAGAACCCACAATTACAAAGTAGTACAGAAGAACGTGCTAAACACAAATGGACACGAGGAGCCAGTAGGAATAGGTGGGTGGCCACCAATATCCACCTAGATAAATCTTCCCCCCTTAGGAAGCAATGGTCTCCATTGCATTGAGTTCCCCCATCAGGTGAGGAAAATTCTGTTGGATTTGGCCCAGGGTGATCCACTTGCGTTGGTGTAGGAGTTTCCCTACCTTGACAACTCGATAAAGTTAGATCCACTGCTGGTGAGTGCCCTTGACCTGTGTGTCCACTATCTGATTAGTGGATGCTTGTTCCATGCAGTCAGGGTTGAGCTCTGTTGGTGTTAGTTGTTCTGCAATCTCAGAGGTGTCCAATAATGGTGGAAAATATGCTCGAAGGAGGTTCACAATGAAGACTGGATGCAGACCAAGGAAGGGTGGAGTGTTGAGCTCAAAATCATTGCTACCCACAACCTTGGTGATAGTGTAAGGCCCATAACGAAGTGGGTGAATCTTTTTATGGGGCCCAATGAGATGCTCCTTCTATAGATGTAACCATAATTTGTCGCCAACCTGAAACAGCTGTGGTACCCTATCTTGATCATGGTGTTGCTTGTACTTAGCATTGGATTTCTTCAAAATCTCCTGGACCTATTGGCGGATGTGCTGAATCCGCCGATTGAATCTGGTGGCTTTGTCGCTCGCAGACTAATCAGGGGAAGATTATGTCTGTGTGGTGGTAAGAAGAAGTGTAAAATCAAAGGGTCCCAAGGGTTGGAATCCTAAACCCACCTGAAATGGGATATGGCTAGTGGAACTATGGAGAGCCCTACTATAACTGTTTTGGACATATGGGAGACTCTCATCCCATGTATGTGTATGCTTAGAATTGTACATGCGCAGGATGTGCACAATCATCCAATTGATGAACTTTGTTTGGCCATCAGTTTGGGGGTGGAAAGTAGTGGAGTTTTTTATCTTGGTGTCCAACAGAGACCAGATACTCGACCAAAAGGTGTTGAGGAACCTATTTTCTCGGTCAGAGATGATGTTCTGTGGTATCCCAAAGTGGACCCACACCCATTGAAAGAAGAGATTGGTCGTATATATCACTGTGAAATTCTTCTCACAGGCTATGAGGTGGTCACCTTCGAAAACCAATCAACGACCACAAACACACAATCATTTCCTTGCTTGGTGGACAACAAGCCAGACATGTAATCCATTGAGATGGATTCCCAAGGATTCTCAGGAATAGGAACATGGGTGTATAAGCCTTACTTCTTGATGGATGGATTGGCGATGGCACATGAAATGCAAGATCCGATATACTTGTTGACGTCCTGTTGAAGTTTTGGCCAATAAAAATGTTTCTGAAGAACGACCACAATTTTGTCCATGCCAAAATGTCCTGCCACCCAACTGTAGTGGGCTTCCCAAATCAGCTTTTCACGCTCGCTTGTAGAACAAAAATATGTCCCAGGTGGCATAAGAGTCCATCTGAATGTGAAAATCAGTGACATTTTCACCTGTACCCAAGAGCTAGTAGGTGGTGGCGAAGTCTGGATCTTACTGATAAAGTTGGGGCCACTCAGATGCTTCATGTCCACATGAATGGAGAATAGGGGTGAGTGCAACCATAGGAGGCCGACTGAGGGAGTTGGAAACATGATTGGAGATACATGTCTTATACTTGATGTTGATATGGAATAGTTGTAGGTAGATGGACCACTTATTATGGCGGTCGTTCCGCAATTTCCCTTGTGTCTTTATGAACTGCAGAGGCTTGTGATCAATGTGTATGATCATCTCTCTCCCCATAATGTAATATTTCCATTGACTGCATGCTTGCACAATGAAATAAATTTCCTTGTCATAGGTGGGGTATTTACAGACCGTATCGAAGAGTGTATCACTATGGTATTCCACCAAATGCCTGTGTTGAGTGAGAACTATGCCCACAACCTAGTCAAATTCATCAGTCTCAATATTGAATGGTTGTTGTAGATCGGTCAAGGAGAGTACTAGAGATGAGCACAAGTGATGCTTCAGATCATTGAATTCACATTGCTTCTCCTTCCCCCACATGAACTTGGCCCTACCACCACCCTTGGTAACCTGGCTAAGGGCCCATCCAATATGGGAGAATCCCAACATGAAATGTTGGTAGAATTTGGCTAGTCCCAAAAAACTCCGAAGCTCGGTTAGTGTGGTCAGGGATGGCTAGTCACGAATGACTTGGATCTTAGTTGGATCAACATGTACCCATGCTCATCAACAATGTATACCAAGTATTGGACCCTGTTCATGCCAAAAGATCATTTTTATAAGTTGGCATAAATATTGTGTTGTCGCTAAGTGCTCAAAACCTGCTGAATATGTCGCATGTGATCCTCCCACGTTCTGCTGAAGATGAGGATGTCATCCAAATATACTACCACAAAGGAGTTTTTGAAGGGTGTCAATACATAATCCATCAATATCCTGAAAGTGGTTGGTGCATTTGTTAAGCCAAACGGCATGACCAACCATTCATAGAGACCTTCTTTAGACTCGAAGGTTGTCTTCCATACATCAATTGGTTCGATGGGAACCTGGTGGTAGCCATACTTTAGGTCAATCTTGTTGAATAACTTGCCCCCCTTGAGTTCGTCAAGAAGGTCATCAATCCTGGGATTGGGGTAGTGGTTCCTGACTGTGATTTTGTTTAAGGCTCTGTAATCAATGCCGAGTCGCAAAGTCTCATCCTTCTTTGTTACCAGTACAATCAGGCTTCCACAAGGGGAGGAGTTGGGTCTGATGTGCCCATTTTGAAGAAGCTCTCGGATTCGACACCTGATTTCGTCATTCTCCATCAACGAGAACCGATAGATTGGTCCATTATGTAGAGGTGTGTCGGGGGTCAGATCAATTGTATGCTTGACTTGTTAGTGTATTGGTACCCCTGTAGGTGAGGAGAATATGTCTCTATATTATTCCACAATCCCATCCACTTGATGCTTCTGCAAAGAGAGGTACCATGTAGAGGCCACATATGTGGCGATGACCTTCTTCTTACTATGAGCACAAATCACAAAGAAGACAAACTTCTGAGTTTTTGAAATGACCTTACTGCATTGCTTAGCAGAGATTAAAGGAATAACAATAGGCGACGCTACCTATGGGATCCTGTACAATTGTCTACCCAAAGTAATAATAACACTATGGGGTCTAGACTCATACACAACATGACACTTCCACAAATATGGTTTTTCTAAAAGAACATCACAAACTTCAAGGGGAGAAATATCACATAGTACCTCATCTTTGAAAGGCTTGATGTTGTAGGGAAGACAACACTGTTGGCTGACACAGAGATCTCTTCCTTGGAAAATCCAGCCGATGGTGTAGGGATGCAGGTGCGGCGTCGTTGGCAGGTCCAGCCGCTTGGCTACCTATACTAAAATCAAATTCTTCTAACTACCGTTGTCGATAATGAAATGAATCAAAGCCACCTTGACCCACATATGCGAGTGAAAGAGGCGTTCCCCTTCCTTTGGTTCTTCTGGTTCGCTTGGCCAGAATTTAGTGCTAGGGACAGTGGCACTGGGTTCAACATCGATAATATGATTCCCTCCTTCAGGATTTGACTCGGAATCAGAATCGGTCTCTGACTCGGAAGCCTTCAGCTCGACCACGAGGGACTACATGGAGTGACATTCATTGGTGTTGTGCCAAGGAATTTTATGGTACTCACACCATTTTCCCGTGTCCTTCTTTGTCTTCTCATTTCCCTTCTTGTGATAAGGCTTGGACTGGTTGTCTTGAGGGAAACCATTTTCCTGTGTGGGTTGGGACTGCCTTTGCACTGCTTCAAATGTGCGGGGTTTGCAGATCTAAACTCTCATCGTTTATGCTTAATTTGTTCAATATTGACAACATATCTATAAGTCGTTTGCAATGAGGCGATGTCCAGGAAATCCATTTCTCTTTGAATGTATCTATGAAAAAAATCGCGGTATTTGAGCACCAGATGATGCTCAGAGTCTTTGATAGCCAATTTGGTGCGTAAGGTATGGAAAATATTGGTGAATTCTGGTACTGTTTGGTCCCTTTCTTGACGTAGGGTGGTCTATCTGGTGTACTAGTCCTCATAGATTCCAACAGGGTAGTATTGTCCTTTAATGGGGTCTTAGAAGGAATCCCATGTAGGGTCCACCACAAATATTGCAGATTCCTCCATGACCCTTTGCTCAGAGTAAGTATCCCACCAATATTTAACATGGGGAACGACCTTGAGGAGTGAAAAAGTGATATTTTACCTATCGATAAAATTGTGGACCAAAAAATATCCTTCGAGCAGATTCAACCATTTATCTACAACATTTGCATCTATAAGTCCTTCAATAAATGGAATATCAAAATTTACATGTACCTTGAAGGGGGTTGCATGGACGCTTGATGAAGATGCTTCTCCCATGGGAAACAATCAAGGGATATGCGCGAAGTTGTCCATCATTTCGTTCCTTTTTCGCACGAGGGCTTCCTTGAGAAACATTTTAATAGGATCTCCTTCTCCATAATATTTCTTTTCGTCTCCCATGGGTGGTTGTCAGGATCGGCGTGACCGATATGGTAATGGATTGATTGGTTCGAGTCCCAACTTCTTGTACCCAGACCTTGTCGAGGACATGCACGAAGAAAAATAAATGAAGAGAAGAATGCTATGATACAACTAATCTAGATTTAGGAGTGGAACAAACTGATTAACAGACTGAATACAATAAACACAAAGATAGGAAGAATAACACAAATATCCAGTGAACAATATCTTTTATTAAATAATGAAATAGGCTGAAACTGTAAAACTGCAGAACCTCACTTGCTTGAATGGTGGTAGCTATCTCTGAGAAGAGATGTGACTGCTACGTGCATCCATCTGAGCAGAATGGATTACAATGAGGCTCCAGAGGCCCTTTTCATATTACTCATGAATGTTAAAACCCTAGACATCCAAAATCCTAACCCTAGAAGGTGAAACGCAATGAGAAGACAAAGGACACAAGAAAATGGTCTGAGTACCATAAAAGTCATGGAGACGTGACACAACAATATAACAACCTACCTCTGGAAGTGAAGTCTACAAAAATGTCTTGAAGCATCCCCAACATTCATGCTTTGATATCCATCGTGGATGTGGGCCCTCTGGGTAAGTTGGTGTATTTTGGTACCTCAAATTCCTAAGGTCATAAATTTTTCATACGACCTTTGTTTTAGGTGCGTTATAGCTCGTTGGAAAGGTATTTTAGATAAATACACATTCTGCTATCAAAATCTAACTCTATCTATAGTTTGACTGTGGCGAGCAAAAAAAACAACGTTTAGGGCCCCAAAACGACCCCAGAAGTACAACAAGATGTGCTGACATGAAAACATACAAAATAAGCCAGTTGGATTAGGCGATAGGCCACTCGTATCCACCTGAAGGATGTGTGGGGATTCATACAACCCCATAAGTGTAGAACCCACAATTACAAAGCATTACAAAAGAACGTGTTGAAAAAAAACAGACACGAGGAGCCAGTTGGAATAGGTGGGTGGCCACCAATATCCACCTGGATCTGGTCATTATTGACCCAAGAGGAAATCAAGAGTTAAATTATGCATGGATTTTGGGGAAAGCGACTAATAACTAGGCTAAAGAGTATGCTCTTCTCAAAGGAATATAGTTATCTAAAGGATTTCAACTACAACAATTATTCATAGAGGGGGATTCAAAGAATACAATCAAAATTTTGATCAAAAGGGCTTCTCCAAACATTCACCAGAGAAATATTATCAAAAAAATTGAACTTGAAATTACAAGTATTCCTAAAGTTTCATTGTTTCATGTTAAAAGGGAGAATAACTGCTTGGTTGACTCACAAGCCAACTTAGCAGTTTCAGTACCAAAAGAGGTCATAAGTGTTAATGGGAATTTGTCCCATCATCAAATTCCATAATAAATGAAGCACTCAAAACAACTAGTGCATGTCTCATGAGTGTCAAATCAAAAATCTCGTGATGTCATTGGAGAACGAATTCATATGGATTGACTCCTCCAAATTCATGGCTTATAACCTAATTTCTATAGAGTGATTTCTCATCTCGTGAAAAGAAATACTCACAGGAAAGGGTACACTCCATATTTGATGGAAGGGAAATCAGATGAAGTGGTTACAAAATTTGAAGCTAGGATTGTACTTCCTCTACAGTGGAAATAAATCATTCCGATGAGTGGGAGCGATGGTTCGCATGTGGGCACAATTACTTTGATTTGGGTAGACATATGATTCATAGATTTGGTGGTACTGGTTCAATCTGTTATGCAATTGAAAACACACCTTAACACGAGCGACGATGATAATATATGACACAAGGCTATAGCTATAATTTGTTCACAGGGAAGTTTTAGAGTTAAAATAAAATTCATTTTAGAGAGTAGGTGGCCTTATATTATGTGATCACCCTAGAATTTCGAAGCGTGGATAGGAGACATCGAATATGGAGTCATATTCTTAAAGGGAAATTGGTTTCATCTTTTGCAAATGGGAAACAAAGTTGATAAACATAAGGTAATTGAGAAGAAGGTTGTAGGGGATGATTCGAGTCTGGCGTATCAAGTTCAATTAAAGTGAAAGAGTCTGGGAACTATTCTCTTGTTGAGAAGTCACAGATATGTGATGCAACAATATAACAAGCTACCTATGGAAGTGAAGTCTACAAAAATGTATCGAAGAATCCCCAACATTCAGGCTCTGATATCCACTGTGGTTCTAGAACAAGAAGTAAGGCAACTTCATTTTGATTACCACTCTTTTTCAACCAAAGTTAATCAAATTCTTGACATTCTTATCCAACGAGACAAAAACATGATGAATTGGATGCCATTTGAAGCCAGGTGGAACAATTGCAGTTACAGAGGGTGTTGTCTCCTCCAATCCTAGTGGACTCTCCCTCCATAAGTGGTTCATCCCCAAAAACAATGCAGTCCATATTTGACTTGAATCAGGCAATGCAGGAATATGAAACAAAAGAAGAAGAATATAGTCAAGCCAATCAGCCAGGTAGTTAATGTTTTACAAAACTATTTTCATTTTAGGTCTCTTTTATTGTAGATATACTAAGTATTTTTGGAATGTGCTGAATTTTTGTAAAATTCAGGTTGATATAAGTAAGGATAGGATAGTGGCCAGACTGTTATGGATGATGGATCAATTGAAGAAACTTGTTGTATCTATTGTACTTCTCAGCATGGTTCAGCTGCACATTTTTGTATAATATAATTATCTAAGTTCTTGTAAAAAACAAAACTTCCTTAACATAAGAATGGAAAGGAAACTTAATCTATTTGTATATGAAGTTTTGTACATGAAGGTAATGGTTGCATACAACAAAAAAATTGAGAATGTAGGGAAGTTCCTGTTGAGGGGTCTTAAATCCCTTTTACTCAACAAAAAGAACCAAACTCGCCACCAAGGACCAATTAGACTTTGCAACGTTTGATAGTGGAATGGTTCTCTGTATCTGTTGATTCGGCCAAATAATCGATGGGCTTTACGTATTGATTGAAAATATATCTTCTTATGAAAATTCATCTTTCAGTTTAAATATTCTCTTTTGTATTTTCTTTTATTATGTGGGTTTGCTAAAAGATGTGTGTTGGTATAAACCAGCTAGGTAAAAGGGGAAATCTTAACTACTGAATAAGGTTGAGCTTGGGATAACCCTCGTACTTAAGCACACAGACAAATATTTTCATACCTATGACAAGACTAGTACTAATACATCAACTTGATGGTATTTTAATTATTGACTGAGATACAATTATCGAAAGAAAACATACATGCAAGAAAATGATGGAAAGAAAAATAGTTTCCTTAGCTCTAACCATTAATCACACATTAACACAATGATTTTCTTTCCATCATTAGAGACAAGAACTATAAAAATATTGAATCAACTAACATATCAATTGATTCATAAACTCTTACTCATTGCAGCATCCATTCACGGGATAAAGTCAAAAGTAATTCCTCCTTAGATCCAATCACACACGCCTTGATGTAAAACATAAATTTGTCTCTGGTCCTAAACAAGACTTCTCAATTAAGGTAGTTCTGAAATAGTTCTTTACAATTCCAAAAATGAGGGCCTTTTCCAAAACCATCGACCTTTTCTAAAATGTCGATCCTCTTATTTATAACAAATCATTAACTAAAAATAACTATCAAAAGTGCAAGCTAAGTAAAACAAAACATTGCCACATGGCATTTCCATCTCTCTGTCTTCTAAGATTCATCGAATGGTTTCATTGAAATGGATGAATCCTCTCATACTTTGAACATTTGAAAAATATTTCCTTGCATGTGTTGGCATACATGAATCTGTGTTGGTCCATTGGGGCCGAAAGGATCTCCTTTACTTGTACTGCACGTGCCCGATACTTGAATATCTTGACACTTAACTGTTGTAATATTGTTCGAGCCTTGATCGGGTGCTCCATGAAATGTTGTACTTGTCCTAGCTCCATGTTCACCACCTTTGATATATCTACAGTCCATGTCGAGTCTTGTTCTACATGTTGTTTGACTATGTCATGCAAGTCGACAAAATCCTCGGGTGAGCCAAATTCTGGGAGACCAATGTCTTTCATCTCCCGATTGATCTTGACCCAACTCCTTTTTCAATTGGGCCATCTTTCTTGAATCTCCCACTGAGGTTCTTGGGTCATTTTCACCCCGTATTTGGCCGCCTTCCTTATCTGATCTATGTTGATGTCCCTTAGCATTCAAATGTCGTTCTCTTCAGTGTCTCGGCCCTTTTGAACTGCGTTGATGTAATCAATTCTTTCCACTGCTTGGTGGGACTTCTAGTACCATCTTTCCACATATTTGCAGGTCTGTAGCACCATAAGAGTGTCTTCTTGGAAGTCAACTATCCCTGCAGTGAAAAGGTGTCGTTCATTTGTGAATTTGTTGTAGGCATCTTGAAACTCATCTCTCAAAAACATTGTGGCTTGTGTGGAGTCCTGATAGTATTTCGCCAAATGGCACAGATGTGTTAGAAAAACAGGACCGTGGAGAAATAAAATAAAACAAATGCGGAAAAAAAACACAGAAGATACACAATACAATAGAGACAAAGATTTACGTGGTTCACCTAGTGTGGGCTACGTCCACCAGAGAAATTGCCAGGTCCTTCCTTTATTATTATCTAGCATATGAAGGAATACAACCTACAACAAACCCGTTGTAACTTCCTCTTCTTTCTCTCACAGTCTCCTATCTCAGAATACAATATTCACCATCAAGCATAGCCGCAATACATTTCCCTCATAAAAGAGGGTTGCTTTCTAGGGAAAAAACCCTAACATAATTTCTATCGTTAGATCTGTGACCTTATAATGAACGGTCCAAATTTACAATGAAATTACAATATACATTTACAAGGCAATTTTTTCTTTTGGGGCTTCTTCCCCGAACCCCCATCGGGGGATGCTGCCCCCAAACCCCCCAGCTGGGGGGATAGCCCCCCCGGACCCCGCAGAGGGGGTACCCCCCCTCTGCACTCCCCCGCATGGAAGAGTGTACATACTTATGGGGTGTAAATACTTCATGGGGTATAAACACGGCTGAAAGTAAAAGACCTCTGAATCGGGAAGATAATTAGGCTCCACAATCAACAAGATGATCCAGATCCTTTAGCGCAGTGACCAATTCCTCTTCATATTTCCTTGATCTATCTAGGGTGGCATCTTTGATCGCCATCCCTGCGTCGATAAGCTCAGACGTCCTGGCATGCTCTATGCTAATCGATTTCTCCTCTGTGGTGATGAGGATCAAACTGTCCACTGTAATCCTCCTCTTCTTAGTGGTTCTCTTCATGATGGATTTCCTCTTTCGGTTGTAGGAGATTGCTTTTATATAGGCGACCTCATCAATAGGTTTGGGGATTTTTTGTTCTCCCCAACTTACAGTGTTTCCTTGTCTCTCGACTATGTATATATGTTCAAGTCTTAGTTCTTGCACCTATTTTGTATGTCCCGATGGCCCAACCTCTGGTTGTTTCTCATCGAGTGGTAATTTACAATGGAGGAATCAGGGGCAGGTTCAGTACTTACTTGATGATCAGATGTTGAAATGTCGATTTCCCATTGTGTAATTTCTTCTTCTTGTTCGCCCGCTCCTAACTCATCTTTCGAGATGTCCATTGGGGTTCCCGGTATGTCGAGTGGATTGGTGTCTAAGGAACTTTTCGCCTCATGCTCGCTCTAGAGACGACTGTGAAATCAAGCATCGGGACCCGGGGTGGAATCTTTCTTAGGTTCTTTCTGTTCTGTAATCTGCACTAGAGTGATCACGGACACCTCTGAACTCTCCTCATAATCATAGATGGTTATCAAATCAAACAAGGGATTTGGCGCACCTGTTCTCCATGATGTCCCCGCTATCTCAGGCTGGGTTGACATTTCCTTTGGAGATCTGATTTGTGATAGTGGCACTTTTGGGTTTTCTAACCCTGTGATTTCTTCAAGCTGCATTGAATCTAGGACACTTGGTTCCCCTCGGATTTTGATTGGGTCATCAATGGGAATCCTTGTCATTTCTATCAGATCAGGGTCATTTTTCAATTGATCGATGATTCTATGTGCCCCTTCTAGATAGACCTATCTCCTTCTCTGTGCCTCTATTGTCTATGCTTCTCTAATTTCTTCCTTGGCTCTGAGGGCTTCCTGGGATGAATGCTCTATCATTTCCACTTGTTCATCTATGCTCATGGCCTTGAAACTGGTCATATTTGGGTTGGCCATTCTCTGTACCACCTTGTCCCAGTCCTAGGCACACTCTGTGAAGATTTTGTCCTCAAATTTATCATGGGCGTATGACCGAGAAGATGATACTTGTGAAGCATGTTGGAGGACCAAGCCTTTAGGGTCATTTTTGCAGAATAGACTTGTCGGGAACCTAAATTCCAGTTGGCTAAGCCCTTCTTATTTGGCTTGAGTAGTATCCTTCATCATATAGAACCCCACATGGAAACTCTACGGTATGAAATCTCATTTATTTTCCTTGACTAATGTGGCATTGTATCCCTGTAGGATAGTTTGATAGCAGATTTATCCCACAATGAGCCGGTCTGGGACATGAGCAGGTAGGAGATGTGGTGCTCTGGTGGCCCCTAAAACCCTGATGTAGGTTGAGCATTCGTCTAAATACCAATGGACTACATTTTCTATTATTTTCTTGGCTTCCACAGATAGTCTTGGGCATTCCTTCTTAAAAATAATAAAATGAATGCAGGTGATGAATTCATGGCAGATGAGTGTGTAAAATGTTTTGTACTTGTTGGTGTCTAAAGATGTCCAAAAACAACCTTAGTTTAACATTAATTTATCAACCCAGAGATTCGTCTTTTATCTCAATAATATCAGCAAAGTCTATGCAGGTAGCCTAAAATGGTGTAGCTAAACCAAATTTGAGTTCATCAACAATCAAGTTCCTCAACCGTTCACCAAAGATTCTAAGAACTAAATGGAATTAGAATCTGATTACTAAGATGCTGTAAAATGGAAAGGAACTAATTAATCTATTGAATTCACTTAACTAGAAAGCAATAATTGAATCTAAGTAAGCACTTGCAGAATTAACTATCAATTATGAATTCTGATTACTGGAAAGGAAATAACGAATTACTCTATCTACGGAAAGAAACAAAAATTATAATCTAATTAGAAGGGACAACTAATGTAACTTTGTCGAAAGGAACAACTATTGTAACTTTAACCGAAAGGAACAACTATTGTAAATCTAAGGAAAAGGAACAACATGGATGAAAATGTGAGGAACTGTCAAGCAATAACTTCAGAAATGGAAATCATAACGGAAATCATTAATAACTAATGGAAATGTCTGTCTTCTATATCCAAACAATCATAAAATCATTAACACACTCATGCATTTATCCTTGGCTATTGTAAAAGAGATCAGAATCACAAAATAGAAATCAAACTTTGAACTGATACAATTACAGAACGAGACAGTAGCTCCTTCAGACTGGGCCCTTGGTCTTCAGAAGTACTGCTACAAGAAACTCAAAGCACATAAATGATAGAAACACTCAAAAATTTCATTGATTCCATGGCTGGTAAAACATTTACAAAAACTACTTGTGCAGAGCAATTATGAATCTAAATACTTGAATGCATTTTTCCTCCTTTTTTCTGGATCTATTACCCTCTTATATATTACAATAGTTTGGGTAAATCAAGCTATCTTTAGGATCGAAAGATCCTCAGGATTTCTTTACTATTATAAAGTTACAATATAGACAATGCATTATTTTCAAAACTGCTTTGTGCCTAAAAAGTCTTCAACCTCCAATAGCTTGCACATAGCCAAAATCTCTTTGGTTATCTTTGACAGTTATTTATCCAATTCTACAAAACAATCAAACCATTCCAATTGTAAATTAGAATCTATTTAATAAAACTTTAATAAAAACCCTAAGAGACATATTAATCATATTCTTTCCTATCTATCCCTAACTATCTAAAGAATCAATCAAAATCATATCATGAACTGTGGGAAAAAGGAAGATATTTATACCATTTTTGTAACCCAACAATACCTGTTCTCCCATAGTATGTTGAAGTAGACGTGGACCGGGAGCTCCACAAAATGCCATCTTAGATTCATGTCGGCAAAGACGTTCCTTGTGAACATGACATCGAGCAGGTACGAGGCCATGTAGAAAGTGGGTGCCTCCCCTTCCTTTGGAGTCCGAGCCTGTTGTACATAGATGCTTAATTTTTTTGAGATCATTTCTCCCCAGTTGAAGCTACTCTCGACGATCACCACTGTGTACGCCAAAGGAATCCATGCTTCTGAAAACTTGGAGCAGTCCTTTTCTTCATATAACCGATAGATGAGAGCCATCAAATATATGTATGGCTCCCTCAGGTTGACTGTTACATACCATCCATTGCTCTGGTTAGTGAAATTATTGTCCTCCTTCCACCATGATGCCATCAACCGACTAGTGTCATGGAATTCATAGAACTTCACCATGAATTATGTGTTGAGCTGCTCCTCTGGGTCCCTGATCTTGTAGTATTTCTGGACTTCTTTCGGGAGGAAAACTCTGACACATCCACCATTCTCAGCGTTGATCAAGAACTTCTTCTAATACGTATGGTCGCTGATCCATTTCATAACTTCTATGCAGGGGAAAACCAAGATTATGTTTTCCACCATGTGTAGATACGACCATCGGATGTTCGAGAAAACCTGGTCATCGAGCGCCCTCACGTCTGAGTCGTTGTGTGGGATATATTCTGGGTATTATTCTCGGTTAATTCTATTAAATAGATCCCCCCACTGTGGGAGCATTACTTTGGATCGGTAGCTTGCTTCAGTATCACCAAAGGCCAGGGGATGGAAAAAATAGTTCTTCATTGATGTTTTGATGACAGGCTCCACCCTGGGAGCGTACTCCAATTGCCTCATGACCCCCAGAGAAGAACCTTCTTCTGTTTAATATTATTTTATCTTGGGCTCCCTCGGTGAGCATCTGGTGGTAGGTTTTCTCGGTGACATATTTCCTATAGCTAGAGCATAGTTTAGATATTGTGCAAGAAAATTGGATGCGTACATAAATTACAGTTAATGAATTGACAAACTTGAACACATACCTCTGTAGATTGTTAAACCTGGTTTTGATAATCGGAGGGTCAGTACAGTCTTGAGACACTCGCTTTTCTCCTTTGGATGCTATGGATTTCAACTTGTGCACAGAATGAATTGGTTCAAAAAACTGTTCTAGAGATTTAAACAAGAATGAACTTACCTTGTAGCATCAACCATTCAATTTGGGTTATGAGTGTAGTTTCAATAAATCTGTCGCCATATATTCAAAGATGTTTAAACTTAAATTCATCATGGGTTGACGATGCGGGCACAGGGGGTAATGTGGTCTATCTATGATTTTAAATTTCTTTTGTCTAATCGACGCACGTGGTAGTAAAAAATGGTGGATCGGGCATTAAATGGTCTATTAAATGTCCAAATCCGATCATATATTATGTCGCAAACATCCCATCGTTTCGCTAGTCTAGTTGGTGGATTGGGGGTCATGATTGTGCTTCAAACATTCTCGTTGATATCTCCTTGCAAAATATATGATGCTGATTGATATTTCCATACGAAGAAAACATGGAAAAACTGACTCAGAGGAATGATTGGGACCCAGGGAACCTAAAAATGACTCGGGAAAAAACTAGGCTGTACAAACCCCCTTTTGTGGTAAAGATACGTGGCACTCGATACCGGTGACTTCATTTGCTCGTTTAATTGAGATACAGACTTTCTTTAAGCTTTACATTCTAAAACCCCATCATATCTTTCCGACACCAAAAAGTGTCAAGGATCGATGATCGACGATAAACTTACCCAAGTGCTCTCGGATCAACTCTCTCGAAAACGTGTTGATGTCGAAAACACATCGAGGATTGTCGATCGATGATAATTTTATCGCGGTCAAAATGATATTTGTAACCTTTCTGGATTTACCTGATCCCGATAAAGTGCATTGGGCATCGACTATCAACGATTCCTTTATATCCTTTGTTAACGTTTTTCCTTTTCGTATTTTGCCGATGTCAAAAGGGATCAGATATCTCTTGAACCTTTATGCAAATAACTTACGCAAAACAAATCCACCTTCTACCGATGCCGATGAGGATCGACACTTGATGACTTTTGTTTTTGTGTGGTTCCTTTACTTGCTTGATTTTTTTCCGACGTCGATCCTAGGCGCGTTAGGTGAAATATTCAACTGTCGATTCTTAACTCGGATGTCAAGGTCTTTTTAGACATGAGGTTTCACAAGTTTGAACAAACATGACTAGGTGATAAGAGACATGAAAACAAAACAAAGGTAATCCATTTCCCAAAGTGAGATCGAGTTAGATAGTGAAGAAAACAAGTGGTACCCAAAAATTGACAAAATTTGATAAGGATTTTAGGGTGTGTTAAGTGCTCAAGAAATGGCGACTTACTGGGCGAAAGAATAATCTATGTTCCTTCCTTGGGCTCAGCTGATGTAGAAGATGGTTAAGAACTTAACTGGTTTTTTATCAGAGCCTCTTCTATCCTTTCATTTGAAATTACCCGGTTGGTGAATATGGGCTTGCCTGTGGGGTTTCAACCTTTATTCCACCTTCGTTTCCTTTAACCATGACCCATGCCCTCTTTTGACAAGAGTTGAGTAAATCATTCACTGGCACCAGGCCTTTTAGTTATCATCATTCACTTGTTACGGTGTTGCTCCATTGCTAGCGAGTGTCGATAGCCTCGACGGAGTCACCCTAACGTCACAGACCTTGCTTTGCTGCCAACAAGCGTCCATAGCCCCGAAGGAGTTATCTTCATACCCTCTCCTACTTTTCACTCATTTGATATAATTGATTTTATTTCGGTAGAATTCCCTGAGCGAGTGGGAGAGGAGGACGTCTGTTATTTTCACAATGAGATTCTTAAAGTGAAAATTTTCTAGCTCAGTTTTGACGCACATGTGGTCCTTTCTGGCTTACCATCTTTCCCTTTAGGTTTTACCAGACCACCAAGGGGACACTTCATCACTTTCCAAGGTTGTTTATTTTCAAAGGTTAGATACAAGACTCCTTCAAACAATAGTAATTCCCCCAACGCTTCTTGTGTTGTATGTAAGCATGAGTCAAGAACATAGTTTTATATACCATATGAATTAAGGTCAACCAATGCCTTGCGGAACACAAAATTGAAAGAACAAAAAATACTATAACAAGAAAATAAAAAATGAAGGACTCCGCAATCATCCTACCTAAAAATAAAATATCATGAAAACACACACATTTTTTTTTAACAAAATTATTGTTTTAGGGCTTGGCCATTCACTGGGAGGGTGTCAGGTTCCCCCCTCATATTTTGAAACCAATACGTACCTACCCCAAGTTTCTTGGCTACCTAAAAAGGTCTGAGCCATAGATTTTGAAACTTCGAATGTTTTCCCTTCGACTCATTCGCTATGTCCCATTTCAAGACTAAGTCTCCTACTTCAAAATTCTTCTCTTTGGACTTATTCTTGTCAAACCACCTTTTAACTATCTGCTGATGAGAAATGAAATTTTATTTTTCTTTCTCCCTTTCTTCTTCCAGCATGAGGAGGGTATCGATTCTTTGTTGAATAACCAATGAGGGTTTTCGTCTATAACCTTGAGCAAGCTGAACATATGTAAGATATATCCCGTTCGGGACAATGGATTCTTGTCTGTATACCAGAAAGTATGGGGAATTCCCTATAGCTTCCTTGGGTGTTACCATGTCGGCCCATAAGGCATTATGAAGTGAACTATGCCAATTCCTATGATTTTCTGCAACTGTTTTCTTTAATATCCTCACTAGGTTCTTATTGTTTGATTCTTCCACTCCATTCCCCTCTGGATAGTAGTTTCCAGAGTATCTGATTATGATTCCTTTGTCTAGAGAGAACTCTGTTAATAAGGTGGAAGAAAAATAAGCGGAATTATAAAAAACAAGAATGAAAGGCACACTGAACCTTGTGATCAACTGTTTTTCTATGAATTGCATCACCACATTTTCGTTTACATGAGTCAGAGGGATGACCTCTTCCCATTTCATGAAATAGTATGTGGCAGTCAGTATGTATCTATGTTGTTTTGAATAACTCGGTGTAATTTCTCCTATGACATATAACCCCCATTGCTCGAATGGTCTGGAGACGACCACATGTTGGAGTGGGACAGTTGCTTTCTTTTCCCTCCCTGTGCTCATTTGAAAATTTTTACAGTTTCTAGCATATGTGTGAGCATCTCTAAACAGAGTAGGCCAATAATAGTCGATTCTTAGTATCTTGTGAGTGGTGGTATTCCCTGTGAAGTGTCCACCTGCAGGACCATCATGGAGCTCCTTTAGAACCTTGTCTGCGTCTTCTCATTTTATACATATTAAAAGTACCTCACCATAATTAATGTGGAAGAGGATCGAATTTATGAGACGATATTGTGCCGATTTTAGTCGGAGAGCTCTCCTTTCCTTAGGGTTTAGGTTTTTCGGGCAAGTCCTGTGATGCGGGAGATACATTAGTTTCCCATACCAAGACTCCTACCCTGGGGGAACATATAAAACTTAACTACACCATAATGCCAATTCATTCTCCCACCTGGGGTCTTCATTTACTAAGTCCTGGGATTCAACAACTAGTTTACACAATCCTTATCCTTTAACTAGTTTGGTAGGTTTTATATCTAGATCAAATTCTTGGACCATTTCCATCCATTTTACTCTTCTTTCCTCCATCTCGTGTTGAGTGAATAGGGATCAGACTATAGGCTGAGGCACAATAACTTTGGTGTGGTTTTTTAGATGTAATATCTGAAGTGTTTAAATGCCTTGTACATCGCATAAGCCTATTTGTCTATAGAAAGGTAATTTAGTTTGGCCCCTTGGATATTAGTGCTCATAAATGAGACCGACACCTCATTGTTGTCATAATCCTTGTTGTGGGGTAATGGAAGCTGATATATTTCCCTAATTCATTCTGGGTCTATGCAAATTCCTTCTTGAGATATAATATGACCTAATAGTTTCCCTTCCTTGGCACCAAATATAGTTTTCTTAGGGTTTAAAGATATATCGTATTTCCTACATCTTTCAAAAATATGGGTTAGGTGTTGGATGTGATATTCTTTGTTCTTTGAATACACAGTCACATCGTCCAAATAAACTACTACACATTTGTTGATTATTCCCCGAAAAGCTACATCCATGGCCCTTTGGAAGGTTTCCCTTGCATTGATTAACCCAAAGGGCATGTGTTTTTAAGAAAAGGTTCCCCACTCGGTTCGGAAGGTAGTTTTCAATCGGTCTTCCTCTGAAACTAGAACTTGGTTATAACCTAAAAACCCGTCCAACATGGAGAAAATATCAGAACCAAACATGGTCTGCAAGAGTTTCTCCGTCGGTGGGACTGGGTAGTTGTCCTTTTCTGATGCTCTATTGAGGTTCACGAAATCCACACACAAATGGATCTCCCGATAATTTTTCCTGACATGAACCAAATTTGCTAACACATGAGGGGTTCTAGATATGGGTGGTACTTCCAGAGCTTCTATTGGAAGGGTTTTACTCCAGGTTTTAACAAGATTGTATGTTGGATAATGCCAATATCATAAGTTTTTAGATCTAGGTAAGACCATGCAAAAACATCTTGATATTCTCTAAACAGTTTGAGATAGGCTTTCCTTTCTTCTTTAGATATTGTCTTGCCAAGATTTATATGCTTAGGGTTCTACAGGGTTCCTAGATTTATAGTCTCGTACATGGGACATGAAGTCCCCATCTTTGTGTTTGTTGACCCCCTTAATTCTTTCCCTTAAGTCAAAAAGGTTCTCCAAATTGGCTACCCCTTTCGGTATTGTGTGAAACCTTGGTTTGTCAGTTGACTGATCTGTTTCGGCTCTTTGTTCACGGGGATCGATTTCTACTAGTTGCTCCTGAAGTATTTCATCGTTAATAGCCAGATATTTAAAATTTTCTTGATTGGTTAAAAAGTTTATGATCTCTTCATCTCCTTCAAAGACCTTCCAATAAGAAATATTGTTGGGAACTAATGGCTTTTATATTAGCTCCACAGTGAACCGAGAGGCTTCATAGTCTTCTAAAGGGGATAGTCTTGAGGTAGTAGTAGCGAGGGAATCAACAAGAGTATTCTTTGCTTTAGGGATCACTATAATATTGAAGGGTTCAAAATTTTCTACTAGTATGTGCACTTCCTGTTGATAATTCCTCAGGTGGGGAGAGTTGCAGTGTATAGTGTTCCTTACTTGCCTAATGATGATTCCAGAGTCTCTGAAAACCTTTAGTTCTTTAACATTTAAGTCTATGGATTTATTTATCCCTTGAATTAAAGCTTCATACTCAACGATGTTATTAGTGCATTCAAATTCTAGTCTGCAAGAGAGGAAATTTTGTTTCCCCTTCAGATCAATAGGGATACACCCCGCTCCTAACCCTTATGACGATTTAGATCCATCAAAGTACAAGGTCCAAACTTGTGAGAGAAAACCATCTGCTTCTCCTTGCCTACCAATTTCCTCCTCTCCACCCATTTTCTTTGTGGTTTTCAATAGAGGTTATTGACAGAAGAGGGTTTCTTCCGCCGCGGTCGGTATATTTTCTTGAAAAGTTATTTCAGAGTTTTTAGTAAGAGAAACATCAGATGAGAGAGGGGAGAAATTACCGAAATCAAAGTCGCATGAGTAGTTTCCTAGCACGGGGAAACATTTCGAAGAGGGTTCGTTAAGGGCTTGTAAATCAATGACAATATGTTTGAGATACCTTTCCCTATCGATCCTAATCATGTTCATGTATCCCTTTAATGGAAACCAAAGGTGATCCCAGTTTATGCTAAAGTATCCATTCAACTTCTCAGACCAATGTCGACTAAGTAGCAATCCATAAGATTCTAGGATATCTACTACAATGATGTCAATCACTTGAACAAATTTCGGGTGTGTTTCCATTCTAATCATGACATCCTTGAGTTCTCTGATAACTTTCACCTGGATTCTATCCAATTGTATCACATGTTTATCACTTTTGAGAGGGACTGCATTTAATTTCTTGCAGATAGATAATGGCATAACATTAGAGGATGCCCCTGAGTCAACCAAACAATTATGGAGGTTTATGTTGAAGACTTCAAATGTCAAGAGGAACGATGGGACAAAAGGATTTCCCCTTTTATCTTCAGAGCAAGTGTTTACAGTTGGTTTATTTTTTGGATCCGTGAGGGATGGATTTTCTCCTTGGTCAGTGGTTGTTATAGGAGTTTCTACTAACTTCAAGGCTTGTAACAAAAATTCCTTTGGCTGGGGAATTCTTCACATTTCCATGACTGATACATTTTCCTTTAGTATTTTTAAATATTCTACTATGTTGTAGTCTCTCTTGGGAGATTCTCGTGTATGGATATTTATAGGGTTTCTTTGGGAGACAAAAGGTGCTTTTGGGTGATCAGAGGTTGATTTTCCTCCCGAAGTTTGGGCAATGGTAAGGTCGTTTGAGACAGGATTACCTCTACTTCGCGTTTGCACAACCAAGACCTCAGTGGGTGGTTCTTGAACCTCAAATAGATCATCGGAAGGCATTGGCAAGTCTGGTTCCCACAACAACATGGTTGTTTCCTCCAACATGTCAACTTATTCCTTATCAACAATATTCATCGCTGATCCACTTGATTGTTCGGTAAGGGAAAATTCGTCTAGGAACTGATTAGCCATCAAATTCATGTCATGCACCCATTGTGGACAGTCTCTTTCATAATTTTTATCCTGGTGATAGGTACAGAAAGATTTGAATGCTACATTTCCCAGGTCAATGTTTAATTTGGTTGGGGGAGGTTCAATTTCTTTAAATGGTGGATTTATTTTTTTACCTTGGTTTCCTTCCCCTTCACTTATTTTAATGTCTATGATTTCGTTTGACAACTTCTTTATCATCCATTGTAGGTATTCTATGTCTCCACTTCCCTTTTCGGGACCTTCTGTTTGTTTCCCTGGGGGTATGGTCAACAAGAGTCCTCTCCTAAGTGGAGGTTGAGCTTCCTTCTTAACTAATGAGACCTGGCCTTCTTTACATCCCTTCATTTGGAATTCAATTGTTTTGGCTTCCTCGAAATTCTCATCTAGGGTTGTTTTGGCAACCCTTTTTACAAACATGGAAATGGAAGCAGGGAGAGAATTAGCGTATACTTCGATTTTCAACTCTTGAGTGGGTTTAGCTACAGGTTGAAATTTGTTTAGGATAGTGGTGAATCGTTGATTGAAACTTTTAACCTTCTCTTTTGGACTCATGGTGGTGGAGAACAACTCATCCATCAAATCTCCTATAGTGGTTTATTCCGTGAATTTGTCTAAAAAATCCCTTTGAAACTTCGTCCAACTAGTTATGGACCCTACATGCACGTTAAAATACCATGTAGAGGCTGAATTTTCAAAGGTATAAGGGAAAATCAGGGGTGTCGACCACTGTTCTAATTACTTGTTTTCTGTGAGGAAGTAATGGAGCTAAGGGTAGTGCTCCAATTTGTGGGGCATAATCTCTTGTGATTCTTCTGAACTGGTTCAACTCCTCATGGGGAAGAGCGTAAGGTATTTCAGGGAATAAATGTTTTTCCTCTTGTCGGGGTGAGCTACTCGTTTCAGGAGTACTCAGTGTATGTGGGTTGTCTTGAGAGTGACTATCCATGCATGTGGGTTGTTTTGAATCTACATGTTGTGTGAAATATTATATCATAAATATTGTTAGTCATTCATTCATCATGCCCTAGATTCCAGTACCAATTCTGTTGAGGGGTCTTAAATCCCTTTAACTCAACAACAGGAAACAAACTTGCCACCGAGGCCCAATTAGACTCTGCAACATTTGATAGTGGAATGGTTCTCTATATCTGTCGATCCATCCAAATAATCGATGGGCTTTACGTAGTGATTGACAAGATATCTTCTTATGAAAATTCTTCCTTCAATTTAAATGTTCTCTTTTGCATTTTCTTTTATTAGGTGGGTCTGCTAAAATATGTGTGTTGGTATAAAACAACTGAGAAAAAGAGGAAATATTAAATATTGAAGAAGATTGAGCTTGGGATAACCCTCATGCTCAATCATACAGACAAAGATTTTCATACTTGTGACAATCCTAGTACTAATACATCAACTTGCTGGTATTTTAATTATTGATTGAGATACAATTATCGAAAGAAAACATACATGCAATAAAATAATGGCAAGAAAAATAGTTTCCTTAGCTCTAACCATTAATCACACATTAACACAACAATTTTCTTTCCATCATTAGAACTATAAAAATATTGAATCAACTAACTTATCAATAGATTCAAAAACTCTTATTCACTGCAACATCCATTCATGGGATAAAGTCAGAAGTAATTCCTCTTTAGATCCAATCACACACGCCTTTGATGTAAAAAAAAAATTAGTCTTTGGTCCTAAACAAGACTTCTCAATTAAGGTAGTTCTGAAATAGTTCTTTACAATTCCAAAAATGAGGGTCTTTGCCAAAACCATTGACCTTTTCTAAAAGTTCAATCCTCTTATTTATAACAAATAATTAACTAAAAATAACTTTCAAAAGTGCAAGCTAAATAAAACAAAACATCGCCACATGGCGCTTCCATCTCTCTGTCTTCTAAGAGTCATCGAATGGTTTCACTGAAATGGATGACTCTTCTCATACTCTGACCATTTGACAAATATTTCCTCGCATGTGTTGGCATATGGGAATCTGTGTTGGTCCATCGGGGTCGAAAGGATTTCCTTTGCTTCTATTGCTCGTGCCTGATACTTGAATATATTGACACTTAAATGTTTTAATATTGTTCGAGCCTTGATTGGGTGCTCCATGAACTTTTGTACTTGTCCTAGCACCATGTTCTCCACCTTTTCTATCTCTATAGTCCATGTCGAGTCTTTTTCTGCATGTTGTTTGCCTATGTCATGCAAGTCGACAAAATACTCAGGTGAGCTAAATTCTGGGAGACCGATGTCTTTCATCTCTCGATTGATCTTGATCCAACTCCTTTCACAATCGATCCATCTTTCTTGAATCTCCCGCTGAGGTTCTTGGGCCATTTTCACCCAGTATTCGGCCGCCTTCCTTATCCGATCTATGCTGCTATCCCTTAGCACCTGAATGTCATGCTCTTCAACGTCTCATCCCTTTTGAACCACATTTATGTAATCAATTCTTTCCAATTCTTGGTGGGCCTTCTTCTACCATATTTACACATCTTTGAAGATCTCTAGCACCATAAGAGTGTCTTCTTGGAAGTCAACTATCCCTGTAGTGAAAAGGCGTCATTCATTTCTGAATTTGTTGTAGGCATCTTGGAACTCATTTCTCAAAAACATCGTGGCCTGTGTGGAGTCCTGGTAGTGTTTCTCCAAATGGTGCAGATGCTCCAGCTCCTTTAGCACAAAGACCAATTCCTCTTCATCTTTCCTTTCTCTATCCAAGGTGGCATCTGTGATCACCATCCTTGCACCTATAAGCTTGGATGTCCTTGCATGCTCTGTGTTGATCAATTTCTCCTATGTGGTGATGAGGATCAAACTGTTCACTGTAAGCCTCCTCTTCTTAGTGGTTCTCTTCATGATGGCTTTACTCTTTTAGTCGTAGGTGATTTCTTGTATATCGGCCACCTCATGAGCAGGTTTGGGGATTTGTTGTTCTCCCCAAGTTAGAGTGTTTCCTTGGCTCCCGACTGTGTATATATGTTCAAGTCTTGGTTCCTGTGCCTCTTCTGTATGTCTTGATGTCCCGGGCTCTAGTTGTTTCTCATCAGGTGGTAAGTCATCGGACAAAATGGAGGAATAAGGTGCAATTTCAGTACTTACTTGATGATTGGATGTTGAAATGTCGATTTCCCGTTGTGGAATTTCTTCTTGTTGTTCGCCCACTCCTAACTCATATTTCGAGTTGTCCATTGGGGTTCCCGGTATAATGAGTGGCTCAGTGTCTAAGGAACTTTCCACCTCATGATTTCCCTGCGGAAGACTTTGAACTGGAGCATCGGGACCCGGGGTGGATTCTTTCTTAGGTTATTTCTCCTCTGTAATATGAACTGGAGTGACCAAGGACACCTCTGAACTCTCCTCATCATCATAGATGGTTATCAAATCGAACAAGGGATTTGGTGCACCTATTCTCCCTGATTTCCATGCTATCTCGGGATGGGTTAACATTTCCCCTGGTGATATGATATGTGATGGTGGCACTTCAGGGTTTTCTGAACCGATGATTTCTTCAAGTTGAATCATCTCTAGGCCACTTGGTTCCCCTCAACTTTCTATTATGTCATCGACAAGAATCCTCGTCATTTATATTATATGAAGATCATTTTGCAATTGATTGATGGTTCTCTATGCCCCTTCTAGCAAGATCAATCCCCTTCTTTGTTCCTCTGTTGTATCTGTCGCTCTGATTTCTTCCCTGGATCTAAGGGCTTCCTTGGCTGACTTCTCTATCATTTCCACCTATTCATCTATGCTCATGGCCTTGAACCTGGTCATATTTGGGTTGGAAATTCTCTGTACCACCTCGTCCTAGTCCTGGGCGCATTTTGTGAAGATTTTGTCCTCGAATTTATCATGGGCATATGGCCAACAAGATGATACCTGTGAAGCATGTTGGAGGACCAGGACTTTAGGGTCGTGCTTCCAAAATCGACCTGTCAAGAACCTGAATTCCAGTTGGGTAAGCCCTTCTTGTTTGGCTTGAGTTGTATCCTTCACCAGATAGAACCCCACATGGAAACAATAGGGTATGAAATCTCGTTTCTTGTCCTTGACTAATGTGGCGTTGTAGCCCTGCAGGATAGTATGATAGTAGATTTCTCCCACAACGAGCCGGTCTGGGACATGAGAAGGTAGGATATGTGGTTCTCTGGTGGCCCCAAAAACCCTGATGTAGGTTTAATGTTCATCTAAATACCAATGGCCTATCATTGCTATCATTTTCTTGGTTGTCATAGATAGTCTTTGGCATTCCTTCTTAAAAATAATAAAATGAATGTGGGTGATGAATTCATTGCATATGAGTGCATAATATTTTTTGTATGTGTTCTCCCATAGTATGTTGAAGTAGACGTGGACCGGGAGCTCCGCAACATGCCATCTTTGATTCATGTTGGCGAAGACGTTCCTCACGCACATGGCATCGAGAAGGTACGAGGCCATGTATAAAGTGGGTGCCTCTTCTTCCTTCAGTGTCTGAGCCTATTGTACACATATGCTTAATTGTTTTGATATTATCGCTCCCCAGTTGAAGCTACTCCCGATGATCACTACTATGTATTCCAAAGTCATACATGCTTCCACAAACTTGGAGCAGTCTTTTTCTCCATATAACCAACAGATGAGAGCCATCAAATAGATGTATAGCTCCCTCAGGTTGATTGTTCCATACTAGCCATTGCTCCGATTAGTGAACTTCTTGTCCTCCTTCCACCATGAATCCATCAACCAACTGGTGTCATGGAATTCATAGAACTTCACCACGAAGTATGTGTTGAGTCGCTCCTTTGGGTCCCTGAGCTTGTAGTATTTTTGGACTTCTGTCAGGAGGAAAAATCTGACACATCCACCATTCTCATCATTTATCAAGCACTTATGCCCATCTGTATGGTCGATGAGACATTTTAGAACCTCTATGTAGGGGAAAATTGGGGTTTTTCTTGCCACCATGTGTAGATACAACCGTCGGATGTTCGGGAAAACCTGGTCATCAAGCGCCCTCACATCCAGGTCATTGTGTGGGATATATTTTGGGTATTCTTCTCGACTAATTATGTTAAAGAGATCCCCCCACTGTGGGAGTGTTACCTTGGATCCGGTGCTTGCTTTGGTATCACCGAAGGCTAGGGGCTGAGCAAAAGCTTTCTTCGTTGATGTTTTGATGACAGGCTCCGCCCTGGGAGCATACTCCAACTACCTTGCATCTTATGGAGAAGAAAATTCACCTGTTTCAGCTTCTTTTAGCTTGGGCGCCCTCAACGAGCGTCTGGTGGTAGGTTTTCTCAGCAAAATATTTCCTGCACCTAGAGCATAGTTTATAGACTGTGCAAGAAAATTGGAAGCGTATATAAATTATGGTTAACGAATTGACAAACTTGAACACATACCTTTGTAGCTTGTTAAACCTGGTTTTGATAATCAGAGGGTCGGTACAGTCTTGATATGCTCGCTTTTCTCCTTCGAATGCTCTGGATTTTGACTTGTGTGCAGAATGAATTGGTTCCAAAAACCATTCTAGAGATTTAAAACAGAATGAACTTACCTTGTCGCATCAACCATTCAATTCGGGTAATGAGTGTAGTTTCATTAAATATGCCGCCAAATATTCAAATATGTTTAAACTTAAATTCATCATGGGTTGACGACGTGGGCACGAGGGGTTATGTGGTCTATCGATGATTTCAAATTGTTTTTGTCTAATCAACGCACGCGGTAGCAACAAATGCGGGATCGGTCATTAACTAGTCTATTAAATGTCCAAATCCGATCATATCTTATGCTGCAAACATCCCATCGTTTCGCTAGTCTAGTTGGTGGATCGGGGGTCGAGATTGTGCTTCAAACATTCTCGTTTATATCTCCTTGCAAAATATATGACGCCGATCGATCTTGCCGTACAGATCTGACGTGGCAAAGCTGACTCAGAGGCATGACTGGGACCCAGGGAACCTAAACATGACTCGAGACAAAACTAGGCCATACAAACCCCCTTTCGTGGTAAAGACACATGGCACTCAAGACCAGTGACTTCATTTGCTCGTGTTAATCAGAATCAAGACTTTCTTTAAGATATACATTCTAAAACCCCATCCTATCTTTCCGACACCAAAAAGTGTCAAGGATCGGTGAACAACGATAAACTTACCCAAGTGCTCTCAAATCATCTCTCTCGAAAAATTCTCGATGCCACAAATGCATCGGGGATCAGTGATCGATGATAATTTTATCGCGGTCAAAATGATTGTTGTAACCTTTCTGGATATCCCCGATCCCGATAAAGCGCATCGGGCATCGACTATCGGTGATTCCTTTATGTCCTTTGTTAACGTCTATCATTCTCGTATTTTTTCGATGCCGAAGGGGATAAACTATCTCTTGAACCTTTATGCAAATAACTTATGCAAACCAAATCTGCTTTATGTTGATGTCGATGATGATCGATGCTCAGAGACTTTTGTTTTTGTGTGGTTCCTTTACTTGCTTGAATTTTTTCCAACGCCGATCCTGAGCGCGTTAGGTGCAGTATTCAACTGTCGATTCTTAATTTGGATGTCAAGTTCTTTTAGACATGAGGTTTCACAAGTTTAAACAAACCTGACTAGGTGATAAGAGACATGAAAACAAAAAAAAGGTAAACCATTTCCCAAAGTGAGATCGAGTCAGACAGTGAATAAAAAAAGTGGTACCCAAAAAGTGACAAAATTTGATAAGGTTTTTAGGGTGTGTTGAGTGCTCAATAGTGCCATAAAGTGAAACTCCAAATACAAGAATTTAATTTGGAATTATATCTCTACATCATACCTCTAGGAGGAGTAGAAGTAATGTTAGGAGTCCAATGGTTACAAACATTGGGTACTTATTTGGCCAATCATCAATTTTTTTTATTAAATTCATGTTCCAAGGGAAAAGGTATAAGATACATGGTTTCCAACCCCCGCAGACACAAGTTGTGTCATCCCAACAGATGGAAAAACTTATTCGGAAAGGATCACTCATCTATGTAATCCAATGCCACCAATTGGAGATACAATATGACTCCAGAGTAGAAGAAGTCCAAGTAATAATTCAGAAACACAAAAAGGTATTTCAAGATATTCCCATGGAGTTACCACGAGAGAGGAGGATTGAGCATATAATTGAAGTTAATCCAGGAACAAGCCCGGTCAAGGTTAGACCTTATATATATCCCCATCATCATAAAAATGAAATAGAAAGGTTATTCCAAGATCTATTGAATTGTGGTGTTATTACAAAGAGAAGAAGTCCATATGCAACTCCAATAGTGTTAGTGCGAAACAAAGACAGATCTTTTAGGTTGTGGATAGACTATTGAGGATTAAACAAAATAACAATAAAAAATAAGTTTCCCATTTCGTTTATCGACAAAATGCTTGACGAAATTCATGGGGCCAAATAATTTTCAAAGCTTGACTTGAGATCAATCTATTACGAGATCAAGGTAATACTAGAAGATGTGGCTAAAACATATTTTCAAACTCGTGAAGGACACTAAAAATTTAAAGTGATCCCTTTTGGGTTAACAAAATCCCCAACTACCTTCTAGGAAACGATGAACAAATTATTCCATCCATACTAGGAAACATGTGCTTGTCATCTTTGACGACATCCTTATTTGCAGTAAGACATGGACATAAAATTTTAATCACTTAGAACAAGTACTCTCTCTCTCTTGGAGGAAAACCAATTCTACGCAAAAAGGTCAAAGTGTGCATTTGGGAAAGACTAAGAGGATTATTTCGGTCACATTATATCAAAAGAAGGGGTCAAGGTAGACCCAAAGAAAATTAGGGAAATCGTCGAATGGTCAAAGCCAAAAAGTATATCTAAGCTAAGAGGATTATGGGTTTGAGTGGATACTATCATCGATTCATCAAAAAATATGCTCATATAATTTCTCCACTAACAAACCTTCTGAATACAAATTCATTTCAATGGATTGAAGAAGCAGGGAGATGTTTTGAAGCAATGAAGAATTTTTTTCCCTCAACTCCGGTATTAGAAACACGTAATTTTACAAAAACCTTTGTAATTGAATGTGATACCTTAGGTTTTGGAATAGGAGCGGTTTTGATGCAGAAGGACAACCAATAACATTTGAGAGTAGGAAAATAAACAAAAGAGAGTGCATACAATCCACATACAACCAGTAAATGCTTTCCATCATGCATGCATTAGAAAAATGGAGATGATATCTAATAGGAAGCAAGTTCTTAATACATACAGATCATAATAGTCTTCAATATCTACTACAACAAAATAAATTGACAACCAAACAACATAAATGGATAGATAAAATTGTCACGTTCGATATGGAAATCCTACATAAAAAAGGGAAGGATAATATAGTGGTTGATGTCGTGTCATGAAGGGATGAAGAAATACAAGCTTTTGCAGTATCAATAATAATTCCCAAATGGTTTGATGAAATTTGAAGTGAATACACTAAGAATTTAGAGACTTGTTCATTAATTAATAACTGGAGTCAACATCCAAAGTTTGAATGGAGGAATGACATCTTATGATTAAAGGAAGAATCTATCTAATCCCTAATTCAAGATTTAAATCCAAGGTTCTACAAGAATCACATAACTCCTCGACAACAGGCCATGTAGGTTTTTTCAAAACCTACTATAATGCACATCATTCATATTTTGGAAGGGGATGAATTTAGGATATTTGAAATTACGTAGCATAATGTGATCTTTTCCAAAGAAACAAAAATGAAAGTGTCATGACCCTTGGATTACTCCATCCTTTACACATCCCTAATCATAAATGGGAAGAAATTTCAATGGATTTCATTGAAGGCTTACCCATTTCAAAAGGGAAAGATAAAATCCTTGTATTAGTTGACCAATTTACCAATTATGCGTATTTTATGGGTGTAAAGAAAATAGAGTTTTCAAAATAAACAACTGAAGTTTTATATAAAAACATCTACAAGTTACATGGGTTTCCCAAGGTTATTGTCAGTGATAGAGATTCCAAGTTTAAAGGTAATTTTTGGAAATAATTCTGCAGACAAGTTGGGACATATCTTAATATGATCTCAACTTACCATCCCCAAAAAGACGGTCAATTAACATAAATTGCCAATAAATTTTTGGAAACCTGCATTCAATGTTTCATAACCAACAAGAAAAATAAGTGGTTGCAATGGTTGCATCTTGTTGAGTGGTGGTATAATTCCAAATTTCACATATCTTCCAAGATGATTCCATTTCAATATTTGTATGGATATGAACCCCCGAAATGGAAGGAGCTAGCCACAAGTGAAATCAAAGTTCCATCAGTTAAAGGTCAATTGGAGGAAGATCCGAAGGTTGTTCAATTACTCAAAGAAAAATTAAGAGTTGCAAGAAATCGTATGAAGCAACAAGTTGATCAACATAGGACTGAAATAGAATTTGAAGTGGGAGAATGGGTGTTTGTAAGACTTCAAACTTATAAACAATTATCACTTAAGTAGCAAGGAAAAAATAAATTGGCTCCAAGGTTTTATGGACCATATTATATTAACAAGAAAATCAGTCAAGTAGCTTATGGGTTATAATAACCCGACACAAGTCGTATCCATAATTTTTTTCCATGTGTCATTCCTTAACATGGTATTGGTGAAACATTAGAAGGTGCAAATTATGCTTCCTATCTTGGACGATGAAGGAATAATTATTTTAGAGCTAGAAGGTATTATTTCCATGAGAGAGAAAATATTGTGTTCTCGAGTAATCAAGGAACATCTTATTAAATGGAAGAATATTCTAGAAGATGACGTAGTTTGGGATTCATAGCATTTTCAACTGTTATATCCTTCATTACCTTTTCTTTGAGGACAAAGAAATTTTAAGGGAAGGGCAATGTTATATACATATTTAAGTTATAATAAGAACAAATTGTAAATAAATGACCCATGATTATTAAATGATGTGGCTATTTAAAAAGTCATGACTCTTATTCATTTCTCATTTTATATATAACCGTGGGCCTTTTTTAAACAAATATACCATCATCAAATATATTTTAAACATATTATCTATAAATATTTTTCAATCTTGTCATTATCGGGCTTTATTCTCCTAACAGTTTTAATGCTTTCATACATGCAAGGAAAGTAAAAATTAATATGATAGCATCATGTTTCAACTACAAGCCTTGAAAATTCCTAAAAACCCACTTTCATTGATAAGAAAACAAATCCTACTCTATATATTTTCTCATCAAAACAATTATATAGATCTAAGTATTTTATTGCAAACCCTCCAATGCCTTGAAAATCCTCCACCTCTGAAAACATGAACCCATAACATCTTTATTTCTCTATTTCCTTTTTAATGAAACCAGTTAATGATAAATACCAAATAACCATTAATGATCCATCTCTTGCAAAAAGATTTAAGATTTTGATTTTTAGATAGCAAATCTCAGGGATCAAAAAAATTTGACCAGTAATAAAAAAATAATGGAATACACAACCAACATTATCTTTCCAATGTGGAATCCTCTGACAGAACAATAAATTTAATTTAATATTTCTACAATCACTTACTCTTACCCTATAGAGACTAAAACCACTTCCATTGCTACTTAATCTAATGACTCTATGGTGTTAGGTGGGTTGAATCTATCCCTCTGGCTCAGATGAAGGGTTCAGGTGAATTTTTGACATCTTGGACATATCTTTGTGTTCCTTAACGTCGTTGAGAATTTTAATATTTTGGTTTAAGATTTATTTTTAGAAGTGTGTTTTCCAGTGATTTAGATTGATTGTGGAATTGGAATTGGAATTGCATCAATGTATAGATTATGTTTTATATGTAGTTGATTCATTTAACCCAAAGATGAGGTTGAAGCGTTTGCAACTAGGGTTTTTTCCCTAGTCGGCTTATTCATAGGCTGAAAGTCTCCTTTGTGGAAGAACCGATGGATCGATCCCTTGTAACTACTATATTGGTGGGAGAATGACAATATTTCCTTTGGCTTATCTATTTTCCAAATATTTGATAGAAATTATATTGTCAAAGAAAGAATACAGGCTCTTCTGATCGATCATTGGTTTCACCTTCTTACTCTCTATGTACGACTTTGACTTCTCCTGATATGATATTTTCAATATCATCATTCATCTGCAAGGCTAATATATTTTATGCAAGTAATACATCATAGGTAAGTGAAAGTAGGAGGTTGTTCCTAGGTTTCAGTAGAGACAATAGAGCTATTGAGAAGGGGAGTTGTTGGATTAGGGTTTTGGAGCTTAGTATTCAAGGTGGTGGGGCTAACCGAGTGCTATAGCATGGATGATAATGTCTAGTTGGTGGACTATACTAAGGATTTTCTATCAGAGGATTTAATTTTTGTACAATCACCAAAAATATCATTTAACATCCTCATTTTAGCAATGTGTAATTAAATATGATGTACAATCACATGCCTAAATATGTAATTTTCAAACATTGTATATCGTAATAATAAAATAATTGTAACATCGAATGCAAGTGGACATAGACATATTAATTGGGGGATAAGTTTCCAAAAAATAGGGGAATGTCTAAGAGAGGGGTCTTAGGGGGGGGATTATTCATGAGTATTAATTCCAACCCACTTTCCTAAAATTATTTTCTCGAGTAAACCTTCTAATTTCCTTTTGAGTGTATGGGAATCCAATCATTAAAAACATGTAAGGGGGTTGGTGGGAAAAGTTGCATCTCATAGTTATGAGAAAATGGGGATAAGTACAATCAACATTGGGGAATGTGATTCAACTTGCATGGGTAAAGGGAAATTCGAATGGCCATTGTGGGAAGTTTTTGCATGCAGATTTTTCCACGGGGGATTCACCTTGTTGACCAATATCTTATCACATTCATTCATAAAGGGGTTTTTTTAATTGTGAAAATAAGGTCAATATATTGGAGGTATTGGGGGGGGAATGCAAAGTATGGGGGAATTTATAGGTATTGCAGGATATAAAAAGGGGTATCTAGTAAAAATATGGGTTTTTATTATTGGAAAGATGTATTGGGAGGGGGGTCCAACAAAAGGATTTTGGGAGGTATTTATTAATATCTAGTGAAATTAGGGGTATTATTTAATATCCCATGAACACATGTGCTATATCATAGGTTCACAGAGTGAAGACCCCGTGGTTTTTGCATGCATTTTTTGGAGAAACAAGAGAGTGGAGAGTATTGGATCTTAAAGGAATCCATAGTATATGTTGGGGGAAGCTTGTAGGATCTCTTGTTGCATGAAGAAGAAATTTTCTAGGAATGTAGAGAGGGAGATTTAAGTGTGAGATATTTTCCCTAGAACAGTGGGTTGCTCTGTGATTTTTTCTTGGGTAGCTAGAATCCTTGGAGTCCCCAACAATAGAGATTATTATCCAACCTTGTGTTGGATCCCTAGAGGGAAGTGGGAAAGCTTGGGAAAGTGTGCAGTGAAGGAGGATCCCAATTATTTGGGTTGCACAGGTTGAGGGGAAGAGATTCGATGGATTAGGATAATTGTAGGAAAACTAGTTGGTTGTGGGAGTGAACTGGGATATGAGATACACCCTCTTTTGTGGATTAGTAGCCCCAACTCAGGGATGATTTGTTGCTGATATTTTGAGCAGTGAATATATGGTTGGGAGGAACGTTCATCCCTTGCAACCAATTATAAAATTACTAATAAATTATGATTGTTTTATCTTTGTTCTCTATTTTTAGTAATGGGTTTTTATTTCTATGCATCAAATATGAGTTGTTAGCAATTTATGTGTTGTTATGGGATTGTTAATGAGTTTCACTCATGTTTTAAAAATGTTGTTAGATGCATTTAATTTCATGGTATCAAAAACAATTTATGGGTTATGTAGTGGGGTCACTACATAGTGATATTAGAGCTATGGTTACAAAACTAGGCTTGTATGGGTCTGGTATAGTAGAGAAAAAATTATTTGTGTATAGTTTTGGGTGGAAATTTGTTTTCACCCAATTTGAGAAATCGGGGTCAAAACCCCTCGAAATTTGTTTTCATGTATGATGGTTTCTAGTGTGTGTGAGTCGATTTGGCCACTAAGTCATTGAAATTGGCCTATACAGTCAAATCAAGAATTTATGTGATAGTCGCGACAGTTGTGGGCTCGAAAATGCATAAAATTGGCTAAGTATAGAAAAGTAAATTTTTGGTCGATGCAGTGTGTATCAGCGAAGAAAGAAGATCCTTCATTGATAAATCGGAAAAGGAAAAACCTTAGAATTTATCAGTGAAGAAATAATTTATGGAGTCACCAACAAAGGAATCATTTCGATGAGAAAATGTGATTTCTTCGCAAAAATGTTGGCGAAAAGATGTGATTTCATCGTCAATAAAATGTGAATTTCATCATCGATAAAATGTGAATTTCTTCATCGAAACATCGGCGAGAAGATGTGATTTCATTGCCAATTAAATTCGATTTCTTCATCAAAACATTGGAGAGAATATATGATTTCATTGTCGATAAAATGTGATTTATTCACCGAAATTTCGATGAGAAGATGTGAGTTCATCACCGAAAAAGATGTATTTTCACCGGAAATAAAGATGGATTTTTATCGATAAGGAAAGTGAATCTTGCACCAATATGTTGGCAAGGAAAATACATTTCTTCGTCGATATGTCGATAGAGAATGTGCTTTTGGCACCGAAACATCGGTGAAGGGAAAGGATCATGATCGTTAATAAAGGAGAAAGAGAAAGAAAAGAGAGAAGGGAAGGAGGAAAATTGTTGATGACAAGTGGAGGTCAGATTAACAAGCCTCTACAACAGTAAACCAATAATTTTCTATGAATATTTTCACGATTTCAAAGGACATAAACTTGTAGAGGCATTTTAAGGTCCTAAACAACATTTTTAAGGAGTCAAAATCCTGAAAATTGTAAATATCTTTAGTAAACACAATCTTTATTTCTTAAATGAAAGAGATCGGTAAGAGATTTCAAGCAAGACATTATGAACACAAAACAAAGCTCATATGAGAAAGTTACAATGAAAATAGTACATGGTATAAATTAGGTATTAGTTTACTTCCATAGGGCATAACACCTTGCTGAGAAGTCAATTTGGGGCACAAGAGCATCATGAGGAAAGCTCATGGACCATGGAACCAGAATTGGAATCTAGGTACTTGAAATTGTATAGGATAGAAAAGAAGATACATGTAACATAGAGGGATAAAAATGAGAAAATAGCATAAACTTCTGCAGACCATAACTATCATCTCGGAACTCGGATTTGGGAAAACAAGTAGTCATAAGAAATATGACTTGGAGAGGAATGTATCTAAAGAATAAAAATTTGACTTAGTGAATTATGTTCTTCATAAATTGAGACGAAGAATGGCATGTATCCTAGTTAATAAAATATTTTTCAATATGCCTAATTCTAACAACGATTGTTGCATGCACTTTTTTTTCAAAATCAGAGATACAGGAAAGAATATTTGGTTTCCTATATAAGGAGTAGAGATATGGATGATGCACAAGGTTTGTACAGTTATGGAGATGAGATCATAGACTTCTATGTCGGCATGGGAAATGCAGAGACTAAGTTCGATGGACATAGAGGTAGAGTGGAGCCAATGGAGTTGGTTGAAACTATGAGAAGATTGCATAAGGAAGTGAAAAGATATAGAGAAGATCATGAAAAGATTATGAGGACTAAAAAAGAGTTGCTACAAAGTATGAATATGCTACAGAAACAAGTCAATAAATATTATGGCACAAAGAAAGTAGTTATTGCAAGGAAAGTAGCAACATCAAGATCTCATGATAGAAGGGATGACCATGGGGGATATAGGCAGTCAAGGAGTGTGAGAAGACATCATCATCATCATCACCATTCATCGAGACACTCAACTAGAATAACACATGCATGTTCAAGGTCAGAGAGAAACCCGAGTGTGTCCCTGGTCATAAATCAGAAAAGGAGGCCTCAGCCAGATATTTTGCAAGGAGAGCTCAGGAAAATAAAGCCACCATCATTTGATGGAGAGACTAGGACAAGAGAAGATTTTGAATCCTAGTTGTTAGGCATGAGAAAATATTTCCAGTTGCATGATTACCCATCACATGTAGAAATAATAATTACAATTTACCATCTTCAAATAAAACCATCTATGTGGTGAGATCAACTCAAGCAGCCTATGTACATTAGAGAGAAGAGGATTTCATGGAGGCAGTTCAAGAGATATTTCCAGTAGCAATACTTGTCAAATTAATATTATGACAAGAAGATGCAAGAATTCTTTGAACTCAAGCTTGGAATCATGACCATGGATTAGTATGAGAAGAATTTTTTTGAGCTTCTTAGATACGTGGACTTCATCAGGGATGAGAAGGTGAAAATTCAAAGGTTCCTGAGAGGTTTGACATCATTCTACAAGGACAAGACCCAATATGATGAACCTAGAACTTTAGAAGAATCCATCGGGAAGGTTAAGTATTTGTATGATCATAACAAAGGAAGGCCAACTTTC
>ML831667.1:30530-54679 GCA_009831015.1 Picea engelmannii | reverse complement strand
CAAAAATATATATATAAATTTTAAAATGACTTTAAAATTATATTATTATTATTATTTAAAAATAAAAAATATATAATCACTTACATAATATTTAACAATATTATAATATATTTTTAACAATTAAATTAAATAAATAAGAAAATAATATATATATAATTCTAAACACCCTAAAATCTATCTATAATATATATATATATATATATATCTAAAAACGCTAAAATCTATCTATAAAATATATATATGAAAAATATAAAAGTGTAAAAAGTAAATTTTAGAATGACTTTAAAATTATATTATTATTATTATTTAAAAATAAAAAATATATAATCACTTACATAATATTTAACAATATTATAATATATTTTTAACAATTAAATTAAATAAATAAGAAAATGATATATATATAATTCTAAACACCCTAAAATCTATCTATAATATATAATATATATATTTAAAAATCTAAAAACCCTAAAATCTATCTATAAAATATATATATGAAGAATATAAAAGTGTAAAAAGATATACGAGAATACTTACCTTTCGCTCTCTGTAAACTGTTTTGAAATTGATGTAGAGAACCCTAAAAGTTACATCGTACATTACGTTTTGGAACACAGATAAAAGATATTTATCTCGAATTGTTATCCTGAAAAACGCCGTCTGTGGGAATCGAACCCACGACCACGTGGTTAAAAGCCACGCGCTCTACCAGCTGAGCTAAGACGGCTTCTATTGATCTTGTTACATTTTGAATTAATTCACTATGAAAAAGTAGTTTCGTTTAACATCATTTCTACTTTTCATAATACATCTAAATTGTGTGTAAGTTTTAGTAAGTGAACGTACGTGGCGTGGTCCTATGTACACTACATGTCATAACATTAGCATGGCATAATAAACATAGCTATACATCTCTTTTGTATTAATGCCACATGATATAGATAATATCTAACCATGTTAATATCGTAAATCAAAACCATGTTAATATCTTACATCAAAGATTATTACATGGTGTAAATCATATCAATATAGATTTATTTTAATCTTGGATTTATTAAATATTTAATATTTAGAGGAATTTTATTTATTAAAGTGTAATTTTTTTTTAAATTATTTCATCTCATGTCAAGTTTTATATGGTGTATGTAATTGTTTTTTTAATTGAGTCGACTTTATTTTTATTATTGTTAATTTTTTTAATTGAGTCGATTTTTTTTTTTTTAATATAGCTTTATCTAACATAACTTAATGCCTTAATATCTCCCCCATACTAGGTTGTAGAACACCTCATTACTCTCGATGCAATAAACGTTATCCTCCTCCCTATTCTAGTATATCAAATATGAAAAATAACTTAACATCCAAAGTATCACATATGAGTATGTAGATGTAAGGGAGAGAAATTTATTTACTTGTTAGTACAAATGCTTTTAGTTAACATGTGTTAACAACACCTTTTCCACACGGGAATTAATTGCAATGATGCAATTACTTTTCACAGTCAACACAATATTCTACAATTAAGCTTTTCCAATTAGGGGTATATGTCCATCAAATTCACTCAAAAATTGCACTTGGCTCCAACTACATGAGTCAATGTGCTTGTGTGTGAAAGATGGCCTAGGAAGAGCGAACATATCTTTGAAGGAAATTGAGTTGATGGGAATAACAACACCTCTATTTTACCAACCAACCAAACTCTCGATAACAAGAACTATAAGTTAAATTAGAAAAATGCTTTATTGTCATATATATGACATGGAAAGTAGTAATAGTAGCATTGGGATGATTAATTGGAAAATATGTACTCTCGGATGAATATGTAGATTTTTTTTAGATTCATTTAAAGTATTGAAATAGATTGTGTTGAATGATAAGTTGGGGGTGTTTATCATAAAATGATTTGGTATCAAATTTTATAAATACATTTTTTTATTTTCTTTTAAAAAATTGATAGAGTTATTGCCTATTAAATGGAGTAGAATAATGTAGGATTAACTATTTACCCTCACCGAAATCTAATGATCTACTCTTTGTTCATCATTAAATCAACTAAAATTACAAATTTTGATTATACAAATGAGTTCAACACCCTTGAAAACCTTAATCATGTCAAAATTATACAATCTATAAATTTGATATATATAATTTCATCAAACAAAACAATTTTTACTATAATTTTATAAAATATCAATTATTAAAAATCCTAAAAAATTTAAATGAAAAAAAAAACCTTATTCTAATCCATATTGAATTTTCTAGCGACCCCTCACTTGCAAAAACTCCTATATTACCATGTTATTAGAGTACTCACTGATGCAACAGTATAATCGTCAAGTGACTTTAAATTAAAAAAAAAATTATATAAATTATTCTACTCCATATTGAATTTTCTAGCCACCGCTCACTTGCAAAAACTCCTATATTATAACTACTCATCTAAAATCCCGATGCAACAATATAATCGTTAAGTGACTTTAAATTATATATATATAAGTTTTAATTATACCAACAAACATGTGTTAATATTGTGAAAGACTTGTAATGTTTCGCTTTTAAAGTAGTTAAACAATATTATGTCTTATATTGTTATTCCTTTGTTTATTATTTGTTGAACTCAATTATATTAAAAAAACTATATTAAAATGGCATGTGGGCTTATTCATATGCGAGAATTAATGTATGAGTTTTACTATTTATGTTATTAATGAAGATAATTATATGATTTTTTTTTAAGCATGCAAAATTTAATAGGAAAGTTAAGTATGTGGATACGAGTTTGATTTATATTGTGAATAGATTTTTTGTGTGAAGCACATGGTAAATAAGCATGCTTGCTTACTTTAAATGTCTATAATGTCTCTTTCCAAATGATCTCTCTGGGAGATTGACATAATAGCCTAAGTGATTCTTGTAGGCTATAGTCAGTGGAAAAATGAGATTACTTAATTATTTAATGTCAACAGAGTAGAAAAGTAATTTTTTTTAATAGTAACATTGAATAATTAATAAAAACGTGTTTTTAAGTGATTTGAGTTCATAAAGTCACTTTACTTTATTAGAAGGGTAAAAATGGTAAGAAAAGGGTCAACGAGGAAATAAAAGGAGAATGAGGGCGCCCTGTCTCATTATGCATTGATAGTTTTCTAAGAACGAATTTGAGAGAGCTCTTGTGGCTTTGGTTCTTGGGCCAAAAAACCTAGAGAAGATTGAAATATTAGTTTCGGTGGTGAGACCATCCACCCTAACTAGTCCAAGGGAGGAGATCACTCAGATATTTTCATTGTTCTTCATTGAGACAAAGTTTATCCTTATTTGTGGATGAGTTTTCTTATTTGCGTTTGAGTTCTGATTGTGTGAGGGTCGAGTTCTTTGAGGAGGCCTATTTTCCCATTGCTGGGTCATGTCATTTCATTTGGGAGATGAGTTATCTATGTGCAGGTTGTATTTCATAGAGAAAAGATTGAGTTTGTGGAGGAAGGTCTAGTTTGGACTGTTAGGGGCTGATTTTGTTTGTGGAGTTGATATTTCTCTTTGCTGGGTAGTGATACCTTGTTGTAGGGGTCGTTTTCCTTTGTGCATGGCTGAATATTGCCTTGCTGGGATGATTTTATGTGATGGGTTAGAATCCTTCAAAATATGGGCCAAGTTATCCATTTATGGACGAGTATCCTGAATAGAGGGATGGGATCTCATTGCTGGTCGAAGTTATCTTTATTGTTGGGAGAAGTTCACTGTTAGAGGGTTGGGTTTCTTCTATTGGGGCTGTTTTTCCTAGCTGGTAGCGATTCTAGGGGAGAATACTTTGTGGTTGTTCCTGAAGGTACTTTGTTGGGACATAAAGGCCATTATATCATCCTTTTCAATGACATTATCATTTTCCTCTCTGATATGAACTGTGCCAAATCTCAAAAAGGATTTCTGAAGTGAACTGTGAGTTATTTCCTTTTTTATTGCTGCAGATTTAAAACTAGTAAATAAAAACAAAGGGGTCATTATTCTGGATGTTTCTAAAGTGTTTTAATCACTAAATGTTTTCATTATTTCCTTCCATGTTCATTATTGCACTAAGTCCCATTGACATATGAACAAAACACATAACAACAACATAAATTTACTTTTTTATTGGGCTTTGAATTCAATTGCAAAGTGCTTGACAAAATGTTTACACTGTTCAACTAAGTGAAAAATCCAAAAAATAAATAGTGGTGATTACTGCCAGCCTGAACATTACATAGTGATTTGAGGCTTAAGGGAGATGAAACACACATTACATACAAGAGAAAAGGTATAGAGGAGCATAAAACATATTTCACTCAGAAGAAGAAGCCGACCAACCAGATGCAAAACAAGAGGGAGATATGGGGGACAAAAATAATTAGGAAAGGGCCATGCAGATCCTAGATGGTTTAGTCAGGGGACAACTACAAATGGTACAACTCATGACATCGTTAATTGCTAGTACTCAAGCAAACCAAAACCATGGGGGGAATAATGGTGCAGGGGCGTTAATGAACACAATGGGAAACAAAACCATGGGGGTGACAATGGTGCAATGGGTTCCAACGGGAACTATGGGAATCATGAAAAAGGCAAAAAAAATAATATTCCCGCACAATTTGGCACTAGGACCACCAATAGAGTGATTCCTATACCTGTTTTGCCGTAGTTCTTGGGGTATCAACAAACAGTAAATCAAGGGCAACAAAGACAAGGTGAAATCTTTGATGATTATTGGAGGGAGTACGAGGCTCTTGGTGATCATTTCCAGGTAGCCATGTCACTATAATACTATTGTACCATCAAATACAAGAACGTACCAAGGGATTTCAACAAGAGTCTGCAGAGCATTGATCTGATGTGGAAGGTTGGAAAGTTATCCATTCATTCCTTTTATGGTTACAACAAGTGCATGACTAAAGCATGGGTAAAGAAGTTGGACACATACTTCCATCTCAACCCTATGGCAGAGGTAGAAGCAATTAAATTCGCTACCTTAAACTTAGATGGAGAGGCCCATGAGTGGTGGTACCATGGATTGGTCACTCTGGGACATGCCAACATTACCTCATATATGGACTTCACACAAAAGTTGATGGAGAGGTTTAAAAAGAAGGATCCAGAATTATATTTCAGAGAGTTGGAACAATTGAGACAGGATGGGACACTAGATTCTTATATTATAGAGTTCAAGAGGTTTGTAGTCACTTTGACAGATATATCTGAGAAAAGTTTAGTGATGTTGCTCACTGAGGGTTTATTTGAGCCACTGCTTGGTTGGGTGAAATCATTCAAAACATAGGCTCTATAGGATGCCATCATTAGGAAAAGGGACATGGAGGATGCAGTCCTAAAGAACGAAAATTTCTCCAATCCTTTGATTCCCCAGAAAAACAAAGATAAGAAACATTTTCATAAAGAGTGGACCAGAAAGGATTTGGATGAGGCGACTTGCAATGAGTTGAGAAGAAAGAAGTTTTTATTCAATTGTAAAGATCCTTGGGAGCCTAGACATAGGTGAATTGGGAAGGGTGAGGTGCACTATATATAGGTGCACTTAGACAGTGACGAGGAAGAAGAGGAAGTTACACAAGAATAAGGCAACGAGCAAGGAGGCTTGAGTGATGAGAAACCTCGTGAGGAGGCTAAGGGTGTGAATATTTCCACTCTCTCATGCACCCATATATATTACACTTTCAGAGTTAGAGGAGTACTACGGGGACAATGTGTCACTGCTTTAATTAATGGTGGGGCAACCCACAATTTAATTGATGCAACATTGGTGGCCAAGAGACGCATGGCTACATAGGACTTCAAGAGGTTCAATGTGGTAGTGGTTGATGGATTTAATATGACATGCATGATGAAGATTCCTAAGTTGGTCGTGAAATTGAGAAACTATACATTGACCGACGATTTTTATGTGGTCGACTTGGCAGACACTGATATAGTTTTGGGTGTTCAGTGGCTTCATTCCTCAGGGAAAATTACAATTAATTACCAAGTAATGGAGATGACATTCAATATAGAAAACATCAAGAGGGTTGTTCTGAGGGGCATGTCAAATGGAAACCCTAAGATTGTGTTAGCCAAAAGTATGGAGGCCATCTTTAGACATTGAGATGTAGCATGTGCAGCCGAATGCTTGATTATAGCTCAACAAAAAATAGAGGGACGACAACATTGTCATGTAGATATTTAGGCGTTGTTGAGTAAGCATGACAAGGTTTTTGGAAAGATACCTCTAGGGATACCGCCTGATAGAGGATTTGAGTACACCATTGAGTTGGAGGAGGGGGAAAAACCTGTGATCACTAATCCCTACAGACATCCAAATAAATTCAAGGATGAAATTTGGAAGGTTATTAAGGAATGTTTGGAGATGGGACACATTAGAACTAGTTCTAGTCCATTCACTTCTTCTGTAGTGTTGGTGAAGAAGAAGGATGACACAATGCAGATGTGAATTGACTATAGAGACTTGAATACTAATATGATCAATAACATGTACCCTATCCCTAGGATCAATGAGCTTCTAGATGAGTTCCATGGAGCAATGCATTTTTCGAAGATTGATCTTCGATTGGGGTATCATCATTTAGAGAGGAGAATATCCACAAAACCACTTTCATATGACATTATGGGCATTATGATTTTTTGGTCATGTCCTTTGGGTTGACCAACACACCAACTACATTTCAGTCCTACATGAACCACATATTCAAAAAGAAGCTAAGGAAGTTCTTGTTGGTGTTTTTTGATGATCTTCTGATATATAGCAAGACATGGGAGGAACACTTGGAGTATTTGGGTGAAATTATGAGCATCATGGAGGAACAATCACTATATTTAAAGGAGTCAAAGTCTGATTTTGGCATGACAAAGATCCTATACTTAGATCATGTGGTCAATTCCCAGGGTGTACAGGTACATATGGTCATGTGGCCATTGCCCAAGAACCTTACACATTTGCATGGATTCTTCGGGATATGAAGCTACTATTGGCAGTTTGTGAAAGGATTTTCATAGTTGGATGAACCACTCATAGATATCATGAAGAAAGAGGCATTTAGGTGGATAGAGGAGGCCCAAAATACATTTGACATGATGAAGGAAGTGATGAACACTTTCCCAGTTTTAACACTTCCTGATTTCACTCAGGCCTTTGGGCTTGAGTGTGATGCATCAGGTGAGGGCATAAGAGTAGTTATGATGCAACATAGACATCTGATATGGTATGAGAAAAATAAAATCACAAATTTAGAGAGACTCGACTCCATCTATGACAAGGAAATTCTCTCCATCAAGCATGCTTTGGAAAAATTCAGACAATACTTGGTAGGTGGAAAATTGTGGTTAAGAATGACCACAACAGTTTGAGACACTTCTTGGGACAGAAGGAATTAAATGAGAGGCAACATAAGTGGGTCAAAAAATTGTAGGCGTATGACATTGATTTTTTGAACGGAAAGAATAATGCAGTTGCTGACACTCTTTCCAAAATACCTAAGATATGTTCACGTGCAAAGATTTTAGCTGACTGGAAATCTCATCTCTTGCTAGAGTACTCCAAGAATAAATTTTATTGTGAGTTGATGGATCAAAACACATAGGATGATAGGTACAAAGTAGTGGATGACACCATATACTACAAGAACCACATATAATTGGTCCTCAAATCTACATTGAAGGAGAAGATTATGAGGGATATGCATGATACGCCTCTGGTAGGCCATCCTTGGATGTACTTTAAAAATTACAGGAAGATCAGGGAGAGGTTCACTTTGAAGGGCCTCAAAGGTGATGTATTAAGACATGTAAAGGAGTGTATGGCTAGTCAACATAACAAGTAAGAGAAGACTCATCTTACGAGGTTATATCAACCATTACACATTCCATAACAGAAGTGGGAAAGTGTGTGCATGAAATTCATTATAGGTCTACCGAAGGTACATGGAAGATACTGCATATATGTGGTGGTCGATCGGTTGACCTATTTTGCAAATTTATTTTCTATACCCTTAAAATACAAGGCAACATAGGAAGCAAAGTTATTATACATGGAGGTATTAGGATTCCATGGGTTTCTGAAGTACATTGTTAGTGATAGAGATAATGGGTTCTTATTGATGTTTGAATCCGTCAGGACTGAAACAAAAATCTCACGAGGATGCGAAATCCTCCTACGTTTTTATAGAGGTGGTATTCCTCTCTATTTTATGATTTTATTTGATGCTCTAGATTTCCAAAACGATATAGGACCTTTGTGAAAGTCCACTATTATACTCAAAGAAAGATAATATTTGTAGAAAAATAAAATTTTTTAATTTTAAAGAGAATTCCTGAGAGATGACCAGGAACCTCATACATCACAAATTTGAAAATCTAAGTAAAATTTCCTCACATCCATCATAGTGAAAATGAATATTTCTGATCATACATAAAAATAAAAGAAGATCTATGCGCATAAGAGAACTTTAATAAAGTAAACACGTGTAGCTCAAAGAAATAAAATGATAGACCAATTTCAAATATTTTATACTCAAAGCTCAAAGTTATAAAACACCGTCAAAATTGATCTCGACTTAGTTCTCTTGGGATTTCTAAAAAAATATTAAGGTCTATTACATTGCTTTGAAATTAAAATGCATTTGTCCTGAGGACTGGGATTATGATCCCATGAACCATAAAGGTAAATATAAATGGGAAATAGATTTTGGAAAGAAGAAAGTGGGTAGAGGAAGAATAACAAGACTTGGAAGGAAGACAAAAGGAGATTATCCGATTTCGGTTAGACCTTTCCAATCAAATAAGTGGAATAACTGGATGAAAAACTAACAAATAAAACAAAATATGATCAACATAAACTTACTATGATCGTATCTCTCATTTCTCACTTGCTTGTTGTTTTCCTTTTATTTTCCTCCTTAACAGTTACAGGAACTGTCTCAACCGCTGTTTCTTGGCCCCTCTTTGGTTAACTTATCGATTTCCCTCTTAAACCAATCCTCAATATAATTCTTCATTGGTGCAACATTTATCTCATGCCTAATTTTGATATTAAACAATTCACCTTCCAAATCTCTTAGGTCATGAGAAATACCGTGGATTGATTCCTCGATATCTTGATTTTTCATAGAATAATCGATAATCCAATTATCTATCTCTTCTTCACCATATTCAATTATGCCATTAAATTTCTCAGCCGATAATCCCTTCAGTATCCCCACGTATTCATCAAATTGATTACTTGTCATAAACATTGAATTGAAGATTAATTTGGGATCTTGCACCTCACCAGTGCTTCTTGCTAAAGGGACAAATACTCAAAGAAGAAGGTGATTTCATAAAACCCATTTAAATATACCAGAAGTAGACTTTCGAATGCTCGACATTTATATTGAAATTTTTTCTTCATTCTTTGGGGATGCTTTAGAAGATGCAGAGCAATAGTTGATTAATTTTAAAGGTACATGTTATGATTTCAACCTCATTGAAAACAATGTTACATGTAGATTAATCTTACAACCTCTACAAAGGAATGCTCTTGAATGGTATAGTTCATTAATGCCTAACTCCATTACTAGCTGGGATGTGTTAGAAGATTCATTTACAGAAAAGTTCATCCCAAAAGCACAGAGGTCGCAGAGACTCAGATTTTGATTTCGTGAAATGCATGGAGAGGTTGATATCGAGGGATATGCAATGAACTTATAATAGTTCAAAAATATGTCTTCTTTTGATATCAAGGATTTTATGAATCCAAGAGAGGGAAAATATAGATAAAGAAATTTTGGTCAACAGTTCCTTAGTGCATTTTGGCAGGAGATTTTCAGGTTGGCTGGCATAGAGTTGACTCCTAGCACTAGTTACCACCCCCATAAAGATGGCCAGATAGAGATCATGAACAAGTGGCTTGAGGGGTACTTATGTAACTATATGTCTAGGAAACAAAAGGTGTAGATCAATTTGTTACACTTGGGAGAGCATTGTTATAATACCACTTATCACATGTCCATTGGTATGATCCCATTCCGAGAATTATATGGATATGATGCTCCTTCATTTTTTGATTTGGATTTTGGGGATAACAAGCCTCCCAAAGACAAATATTGGATCCAATAGAGTCAATACATCCTCAAGGCTCCCAGGGACAATTTACAGATGGAACAAAATAAACAAAATATTTATGTAGATAGGCACAGGGTCGAGCGTACTTTTGAGGTGGGGGACTTGGTATTTTTGAGACTACAACCATACAAACAATATTCACTGAAGAAAAGTGGTGCAGAAAAGATAAAGCCCTGATTTTATGGCCCCTACAAGGTAATTCAGAGAGTTTTTGAGGTAGCTTGTGATCTTGAGTTGTCGGAAGGAAGTAAGATCCACAATGTGTGTTTCATGTTTCATGCCTCAAGAAGGAATTGGGAAAACATGTCACTTCTTCGAAACATTTACCCCCATTGGATGAGAAAGGAAGTTAGAGTTGGTTACTGAGGAGGTTTTGGAGGTCCGGGAGAGTAAACTACATAACAGGGTGATCTGAGAATACCTCATTAGGTGGAGAGACTTTCCAGTAGAGGATGTCACATGGGAAGACGACTAGCTCTTGCAATATCCTAACTTGTAGTTGCTTGGGGACAAGCAATCTCGGGAAGGGAGGAATGCAATGTTCCTTTCTAAATGATCTCTCCAGGATATTGATGTAATAGCCTAAGTGATTCACATAGGCTATAGTCAATGGAAAAAGGGGATTAGTTAATTATTTAATGTCAATGGAGTGGAAAAGTATTTTTTTTAAAAGTGACCTTGACTAATTAATCAAAATGTGTTTTTAAGTGAATTGAGTTCATAAAGTCACTTTACTTTATTAAAAAGGTAAAAAGGGTCAGAAAATGGTCAAGGAGGAAATAAAAGGAGAGTAAGGGTGCCCTCTCTCATCATGGATTGTCATTTTTCTAAAACATAATTTGAGAGAGCTCTTGTGTCTTTGGCTCCTGGGAAAGAAAACCCATAGAGAAGATTAGAAGATTGGTTTCAGTGGTGAGACCATCCACCCTAGCTAGTCTAGGCGAGGAGATCACTCATATATTTTCATTGTCCTTCATTGAGATACATTTTATCCTTATTTGTGGCTAAGTTTTCTTATTTGCGGTTGATTTTTTATTGTGTGAGGGCTGAGTTCTTTGAGGAGGCCAAGTTTCCCATTGATGGGTCATGTTAACTTATTTGGGGGGTGAGAGCAGAGATCAAGTTTGTGGAGGAAGGTCGAGTTTTGACTATTAGACGTCGATTTTTCCCGAGGAGTCGATATTTCTCTTTGTTGGGTAGTGATAGTTTGCTGTAGGGGTCATTTTCCTTCGTGGGAGGCTGAATATTGCCTTGCTGGGTTGATTTTATGTGATGGGTTAGAATCCTTCAAAATATGGGCCAAGTTATCCATTTCTGGATGAGTTTCCCGAATAGAGGGACAAGATCTCATTGCTAGTCGAAATTATCTTTATTGCTAGGAGAAGTTCCCTGTTAGAGGGCCGAGTTGCTTCTATTGGGGTCATTTTTCCTAGCTAGTAGTGATTCTAGAGGGCATAAATCGTGGATTTTCCTGAAAGTACTTTGTTGGGACATAAAGGCCATTATATTAGCCATTTCAACGACATTAGCATTTTCCTCTATGAGCTAAACTATGCCAAATCTCATAAATCATTTCTAAATTGATCTGTGAGTTATTTCCTTTGTTATTGTTGCAAATTTAGCAATAGTAAATTAAAACAAAGGGGTCATTATTATTGTTGTTTCTAAGGTGTTTTAGTCGTTGTATGTTTACATTCTTGCCTGTCATGTTCATTACTGCACTAAGTCCCATTGATATATGAACACAACACATAACAACAAAAAAATTTAGTTGTTTATTTGGCTTTGAATTCAACTACAAAGTGTTTGATGAAATTTTTACATTGTTCAACTATGTGACAAAAAACATATTAGTAGGGATTTTATAGTGCCGATATGTAATCCGTATTAATAACATGAAAATGGTTATATAGTTATGCATGAAGATATGTTTTGGTAAGATGAACTATAGGTTAATTGGCTGAGAGATACCGATACAATTGTGGCACTGAAGTAACATTGATGTCGTGGACATCGAAACAATAATGATATGTTATTAGGCATTAATTTGTGATTTAATTGTTGGTTCCATAAATTGTTATGATATGTGGTAAAGTGTGGGTTTTATAGGAAGCATAGTTCCCCAAATTGGTTATTCGATGATGTAGCTTTGGGAAAAACATCAATAACAATGTATGGTCAATTATAGGGTGTTGACCCTAGTTCTATCAATGATAAGCTATTGACCCTAGTTCTATCAAGAGGAGTGGAGGTATTTCCCACCATTTATCTTCTAAAACTTGGAGTTGTGGGATGGTCATGTTAAGCCATAATCCCCTAGATATGCAATGGTGACTATCGGTTTCATGTTGGCGAAGTTAGGTCAATATAGTCAACACTTCCACTTACACGTTATATATGGACTTAGGTTGATATAGTCGACTCTCTAACATATTGCAATAGGGGAAATGATAAGATGTGGAAGATAGGGAGGAAGGACAATTCAAAGTTGGTTGAGAATGTTTCTTGAGGATTAGATATGCTACTCTTATTTATTTACTTGGTCCCCACCATGTTTATAACACATGTTTAATTCATTTATGATAATATTAATGTGATGATCAATGAGTATGAAATTAATGTGGCTCTTCTATTAAACATTATTAAGTGATACGTTTACTTGATTTATTTTCTTGCATGATTACCAAGATGTGAATGTACATGGATTATGCATTAGAGGTAGTGACTTCTTATCATTAGTAAATTCATAACATCAGGGCATGACTAAAAACTCATAATTCCCATAGTCACATCTAAAGGTTGTCTTATGGATTTCCTCCTCTCTCACCTTGATCTAGTGGTAACCCGATCGAAGATAAATCTTTGAGAAGTACACTACCTTGTGTAGCTAATCTATGAGCTCATAAATATGGGGTATCGTATACATGTTATTGATGGTATTCTTGTTCTGTTCCCTGTAGTCAATGCACATACTCATCATTCCATCATTATTCTTCACCAATACTACTAAAGAAGCGAAGGGACTAGAGCTAGGATGGATGTGTCCCATCTCCACCAATTCCTTTATGGCCTTCTCTAGTTCATCCTTGAACTTATTTGGATTTATATATGGCATAGTGATCACATGATTGGCCCCCTCCTCTAGCTCAATGACATGCTCAAATCCATTTTCAAGTGGTCTCCCTGCTAGTAGTGGCTCAAAAATATTATCATGTTTTCCAAGAAGCTCTTGTATATCCACATGGAATGCTAGCGATCCTAGGATGGTTTCTGTGTGGTGATAAAACACTCTATTGCAAATGCCACATCACCATGCCAAAAAATGGTCTCCATGTGTTTTCTCGACACGATCCTAGGAGATCCTATCGACATTCCATCAAAATAACTCGCTAACCTACTGAGTCCATGAACTCCATCCTCATAATATGATAGTTCATCTTGATGTCTCCTATCGAGTACAACCACTAGACTCCTAATACCACATTGGTATTTGCTAGCTCCACTACATAGAAATCATTGGTCAATTTATAGTTTCCCATTGTTACCTTTAGTCCCATGACCCTCCGAGTACAAGTCATGTTGTACCCATCTTCTACAACCACGCTAAATCCCTCAATTGTTTTAGTAGGGATTTTTCTTTGGGCGATAAGTGCCACATTGATGCAGTTGTGGCTGACCCTACCATCTATCAGTGTTGTGACTCTTTTCCCTTGCAAAAGACCTCTGATCCTTAATGTATAGTACCTAGGGACTCTTGAATGTGTGTCAATGGTCACTCTTTTGAATCCCTCCTACAATGGCGCCTGCTCTGTAATATCAAAATGTGGTGTCTCGTCATTACTCTGTCCATTATCCTGTATGTGGTGGGTCTCTTCCTCACTATCATCTTATTTATCGAAAAGTATCTCAATATAATGGACCTTTCCTTTACCCATACATTGGTGGCCCATCTCCCAAGGTTATTTGAAACTATATCAAATCTTCTTCCTCCTTATTTCTCTTCGAATCTCCTCATCCATCATATCCTTTCTCATCCATGTCTTTTGGGGAAGCTTCTTCACCCGACCCTTCTGTCAAATAATGGGTTTTACCGATGGCATCTTGGATGTTGTGTCTGCCATATACCGAGCCTTCATGATGGCATCCTGTAGTGTGGTCGGTCTAAAGACATTCACCCATCCTTTTAGTGGCTCAGCTAGACCCTCCATGAATAACATCACCAACTGCGGGTAAGAAATATCTGTCACCATGATTGGCATCCTATGAAAACCTGTGATTTATGCTTCTGGTGTAACTATCTTCTTCAACTATGCCAACTCCGTAAAGTGGATTTTAGGATCCTTATTTTCAAACCCGTCAATCAATCCATGAGTAATGTTCACATATGAAGTGATGTTGGGGTGCCCTAATGTTACCAACCCATGATACCACCATTTGTGAGATTCTCCTTCCAAGTAAAGGGTAGCATACTTAATGGATTATGCCTCAATCATTAGGATAAGCTCCAACTTCTATACCCATGCTATGGATAAGCTCTTGGTAGACCCATCAAAAGATGGGATAATCAATCTACCCACCTTTCACATGAGATCAATGTTCTATTGGTTATGTGATACTCTGTCCCTCTCCCTGGGTATGTTCCTCTATTTTAGGATGTAGAAGTCCTCATAGGGAAATTTCTCCCAGATATCTTCATCTATAGTATCATACTCCCTGTATGAGGAATTAATATCAATCTCCTGACCCAATTTCTCTTGTTCTCCTATAGCTTGTTCTGGAAATAATTGTGGTAATATGGGCCTAGGGATATTTAGGATCCTTCCATGAGCTAGGGTATGGTTATTGCTACCCTATGCATAAGTCCTACCTCATATATGTCTTCCCTCTAAATGGTTTCCATTGGATCCCCCATGGTTTTGATTCACTTGGGTGCTGGTAAGGAACTATGTCAAGAAATACATCAATTGTCACTACTCGGTGGCCTCTTGTTGTTGTCCCTTGGCTATGGCCTCCAAAAAGTCTTTTTCTCCTCATGATCCCACATGCTTCCTTATGGATCTAACTTTGTTTGTTTTTCTTCTATTTCTCTTTCTGGTGACCTTTGAAATGGTTGTCCTCGACACCATTTCTTCCCAGGAATCAATGTAGTCACAGACTGGTAGACTCAACAGCTCTAATGCCACCGTAATGTACCCAACTAGGATAGATAGAAACAATATGTTTGTTCTCCAGAGTATTGTTTCTCTTTGTGTACTTTTTTCAAACACTTTGTATTAAGGCTGCTGGAAATTTCTTACAAACATTTTACATATGTATCAAAGATAGGAATATTTTCAAACATATTTCATGCACCCATTACACATATAATAGAGAAGATAACCATGGAATGTTATTATGGTTTGAAAACCAAAAATCACAATAATACAAATATCTTTATTAGTTGTAACAACAACTCCAAAACTCTCCTAAACACATAGATCTATTGTCTACAAGGTAGTTGGAATATATACTAACAAAGAAAAAATCAAGAAACTTTGTAGTGATGATAAAATATTATCAAGGGTGATGTTTCCTCCTTTGGATTGTCTAACCTTCGACAATGAAATATCGATCTACTCCTGTAACACCGATTGCAACGATCAGGCTGCACATACCTAAGAAACTCCACAAATTCAAATCACAAAGTTCCTTAGGGGACAAGGTTGGAAAACAAGTGAGGTGTCACGAGAGACCCTATACTCAACCCTCGAGGGTGAATTTTGTCACAGTTTCCTCGAAACCTTCCTGGTACCTACAAAATCTACGATCTGCCTTCTATGGAAAGTTATGAAAATTCCCTACAAAATTTTTATAAACCTCCAAACTCCCTCCAAGATGATGTCGAACACAAAATGAAACTCAAGTGAAGATTCAGGGTGGATATTGCACTACCGAAACTAAACTGCAATGGAAGGGTTTTTCCAAACCCTAACGAAAACCTTGGCTCAAAGAGCACATAAACACGAGATCAATTCATAATGATGAAGGTGAAGGGTTACCCTTCCTTTATACTTCTCTGAAGCCTTCTATATCCTTCTCCTTTTTTACCAGATCAAATATGACCATTATTCTCTCTTAATATTTACTTTAAACATTAAAACTAACTTTTAATGTTTAAGTAATTACTGGTTTATCTTTTTACTTAATGCCACTTTAGAATGTAACATCTCCTAGTTAGTGAAATTAAATAAACCTCATTGACTCCCTTTTTTCTTGATTCACTATGTTCTGCGGGAGCCGTATAGGTTACTAAGTCATCCCCCCATCATGTTCAATTGGAAGGGGACATTACATTCAAATTCTAGGAATTACTTGGTCCATAAGTTCACATGAAAAAGCTGTATTTTCCCATTCCTTTTTAAGTGATAAATTATTTTCCCAAGTAATTAATGATCTTTTATTTGAGTAGTAGTAAAAGAATATATATATTTTTTTCTAATAGATTATGATCATTTATTCAAAAAGAGCAATAAAGTTTGTAACTTAAAAGTGGAAAATAAAGAGTTTCAAATATTTTTTGCAAAAAGGTCCTCTTTACTTTATTTCAAGATAGGTCATGGGACAAAAGAAACCATAGGGATATAAAAAATAATTTCATAATCAAAGTATTATCAAATCATGTATAAATCATCTAGGAAAATAGGTTCAATAATTAAACCATCAGTCCAAAATATGCTTAAGAATCACATACAACACAAAATAAGGAGTGATATCAATTCATAATGATGAAGGTGAGGTGTTACCCTTCCTTTATACTTCTCTAAAGCCTTCTATATCCTTCTCCTTTTTTACCAGATCAAATATGACCATTATTCTCTCTTAATATTTACTTTAAACATTAAAACTAACTTTTAATGTTTAAGTAATTAATGGTTTATCTTTTTACTTAATGCCACTTTAGAATGTAACATCTCCTAGTTAGTGAAATTAAATAAACCTCCTTGACTCCCTTTTTTCTTGATTCACTATATTCTACAGGAGCTGTATAGGTTACTAAGTCATCCCCCCATCATGGTCAATTGGAAGGGGACATTACATTCAAATTCTAGGAATTACTTGGTCCATAAGTTCACATGACAAAGCTGTATTTTTCCATTCCTTTTTAAGTGACAAATTATTTTCCCAAGTAATTAATGATTTTTTATTTGAGTAGTAGTAAAAGAATAGATTTCTTTTTTTTCTAATAGATTATGATCAATTATTCAAAAAGAGAGATAAAGTTTGTAACTTAAAAGTGGAAAATAAAGAGTTTCAAATATTTTTTGCAAAAAGGTCCTCTTTACTTTATTTCAAGATAGGTCATGGGACAAAAGAAACCATAGGGATATAAAAAATAATTTCATAATCAAAGTATTATCAAATCATGTATAAATCATCTAGGAAAATAGGTTCAATAATTAAACCATCAGTCCAAAATATGCTTAAGAATCACATACAACACAAAATAAGGAGTGATATCAAGAAACCAAAGGTTACATAAATCAAATCAATCACAAGAAAATACATTATGTTCTAAAAAATAGATAAAAAAAATGATCCACTGCCAAGAAATAAGGATTGGCTCCAAGTAAAAACCCCAAGACAGAGTAGGATTTTAGAGTGAAATAAGGATTGGCTCCAAATTTTAAATGTTGGCCCCATTTATTTTTGATAAAAAGTAAGGGGATTTGTTGAGGACTCAACAAATGGAAACAGACTGGGAGTAGCATTTATATCTGTTGGAAAAGATTTATTCACATTCAATGTTAAAGATAAGCTCATATGACCATAAGAACTAATTTCTCAATTATGGGTATTGTCACTTCCCCATAGTGTGTCTTTTATAATATTTCAAATTTTCACCTATGGAGGGTGTGCAACACCACAAAATTTATCACTTGGATGCTTGGAAACAACAAGGATACTTCATCCAAACTATGCCTCTTCACCTAGATCATACCCATGCTCTATTCTAGGCCATCGACGAGTCACACTCCTACTCTAGTGAAACTATTGTATACTTAAACAATTGTTAACAACTTAACACTTAGTCATATATAAACATACATCCATGAAAATAATATAACACTTGCGTAACAAACAAGAGAAACACATATATAGTGTGGGTGAAACAAATTGTTCCTAACACCCAACTAAGTCTTTGTTATTGCAAAACAATTACAATATGAGCATTACCAACTCAGTTTACAACTGGGTAGAGTCACATGAATCTCCTCACCTCACCAAGACACTCATACACATATTTATCACACCAATACTCTTTGTTGAAATTATCTCTGCAACCTTCTGTGGTGCACCTCAAATGTGCCCTCAACTACATACCCATTGTCTTGTATCTTCTACAAGGTTTCACATAGAACTATGGTTCTGTCTCATAGCATGCCTCCTCAAACTTGTGATAAGACTTCCCCCAAAATCAGCTAAAAAGGTCACCCCAACTCTATCCTCCGAAATTACCTCAAGGAATCACAATTCCTCTCAAGTGAATGAACTTTTCTCCTTGAGGGAGCTCACCCCTCTTCATCTAAGTTTGCCTCAGAATCATAGAGATGCCTTTTCTCTTATTTTTCTTCTAAATATTCCTTCCTTGGGTTTTCACCCTTTTTCTTTTATAGGGACTCAAAAATTCACCATTTCAAACCCTCATGTCCTTTGGGGGTGTCACACCCCTTCACAAACCCATGTGTCCAAACAAATTGTCACACCCTTTCATGGACCCAGTTGCCAAACTAATTTTCATTCCCCTTCATGGACCTGATCACCCAAACAAATACATGCACTTGTTAACCATCATGCCCCTTGGGACCAACACACCCCAGACTTGGTGTGATGCTCATGGTGGTGCACCCCAATCTCTTGGTCACTTCATACTTGGGAAATCCCCTTAGTGTGTTTGCATGCCTAAGGTGCCAACTTGCCAACCCCAAGTTCTATCTCTTTGAGAAATTGGGTGAGGATATCCATGATATTCTATTTGAATGCCTTACATCCCCCCCTCCTCAATTCATTGTCTTCCTCAACATCATCCACACAATATGTGATCTCCAAATCTTCACCCGAATTCATGCCCTTGTCGCAACTAAGTTTGCTGGAAACCCCTAGTTTTTTTCCAACTAGAAACCCGAAATTCTGTCAAAGTGGAAACCCCAAGTTTCTCTACAAAGTGGAAACCGCAAGTTTTCCACAAACCAACCAAATTGTATTACACCCAACATCATGAAATATATTTCCCGTGTCAATATGGTCGCTTCACCCAATTCCAAGGATGAAAGTCAACCAACTCTACTGCAGTCTCTCACTGTGATGTTGATGCCTTGTTGATGTTCAGTTCTGTTGCTTCTGTCAATTCTTGCTGCAATCGGTTATTTCCCACTTCACTTCAAAATTTCTCCTAAGTGTTGAGCTCCTGTGATCTAGCTGTTGTGCCAATACCTCAACCAACTTTTCCATGTCTCAACATATTGAATTCCCCCATGCCTTGGAATGATTGGGTATTTATTCCAAATGTCACACCCAACTCATGATAATTCACTTCCTCATGCCCAAATTTAGTATTTTCTGTCACATCTCCATCACTCTATCCAACTCCAAAGACTAAGGCAAGTGTCCACCCTTGCCTCTGTACTTCTACCACTATTCGATCCTTTTCAAGGAGATCCTCCACAATGCTTAACTAATGCACTTTGAGCCTACTTCTGTGTCACCAATTTGAATTCCTTCCACAATTTAGTCCATCCACACAACGATCTTAGACCAAGGAAAGGTCCCCCCTCAGCTTGTTGTACTATGAAGTCACCCCAAAATAAAGTCATCCACAAAAAATTGACTCCACTGTCCACCTCTTGGAACAATTAACCAATCTTCTAAACCAAGAACTACATGTCTAGAATTCCTTTTCCCCACTACTTCATCACCCAGTCATGCTGCTGCATCTACTACTCTATGCCTTTGAATGGTTAGGCTTCACCCTAAACCATGCTTCCCCAAAGAAATATAAATGCTCATGCCCAAGAAATATCTTCATGTTGCAATCATCTTTTCCTCACAATCCTCCAAAAAAAGTAAAGTCATCAACTCACTTCCTTTCATAGAGTCACCTCTCCACAACTCAACATCCACAATGAGTGTGGACAACATGCATACACTCCTCAAACATCCCAACAAATTGTTCAAAGTTCTCCAGGTAGAATGAGTCACCTCAAAGAAATTCCATGCCTTAGGAACATTTGAAGAAATTTTTTTTCCAACCCCAACTAATGACCCCACCAGATCTCTAATTCATCACAAAATCATCCACAAGTCACCAAGGTGCATTCTGCCTCATCCAATGTCCCATGAAAAATGAGAGAGAACACCACCCAAGTCACTTGGTATGTGTTTTTCCCATTCAATTTGACTGCCAATAGTTCTTGGTCGACTTCTCTGCTGACTCCATCCATCTCCTAGAACGAGACTGACTTGCACTTCCTACAAGCGTCCAAACTATGGCATTGTCTCCGCAACTATCAGGTGATCGCATGGCCCAAAAAATATGGCTAAGGAAAAAAGAACCAAGGCACCTTTTCCATCCTCTCAAAATTGGCATGTACATAATTTACTACCCACTTCATTGTAGTGACCTATCCAATGCACCTCGTCAAAGAGTTAGGCATATTCCTCAAGCCACCTCCACAACTGCATCCAATTCTATTTAAGTCCACCATAGGAATCATCCAAGCATGTCACTCCAAGATCTCTGCACATTCTCCCAATCGTGATGTCCTATTGCTACATGAATTCTTCGAATATATACCTCTTGATTCACCCAAAAATCTATTGGTTTTCATTGTGGAAACAAAATACACTTGAACCACTAAGTCATCCAACTTCCTTTTAACTGACTCACCACAACAGTTAGGAAATGCAAGAACTCAAAACCAACCGTACCTTTTCGAAAACATCCTTGGCTGCACTGATGATTCAAGTCTGCTATCTTGGACCTCTGATTTCCCAAGAAAGTGACTCTCCAAATGAACTCTCCTCAATCTCAATATGAAACTCCACAAACCTATAAGAACTTCTCTACGATAAAAGGATGATTCCATCTTTCCACTTTAGTAATCTGTCTAAGAACAAAATTCACATGCACCTTGTTGAGCTCATCTCCAATTCCTTACCATCTCTACAACTTCATTTCTTTTGCTCCAAGGAACCATGCACCCACTGCCCAACTATCAATTCATATTGTTGTTAACTGATTGTTGTAACTCTGTGAAGTGATACCTCATCTGATGGTTGTGATCAACACACCAAAAACCAAACTCAACCTAACTGTTATTCTCAGTGATGCATGACACATAGATATAATGATGGAAACGTGCTCAACCAATTGCCTAATGTGGAGATCCTTTAGGTCACTTCAATTCGTTCACCCAAGTGCTTCAACATACTGCAACCCCAAACCGCTCCCCTTCGCAATCACTTCTATGATCACCCTCTGCACTTGCTTTTGTGATCAATTTTGTTAGATATGCGAGAAGTTGTGCGACAATTCCTACATTCATCTTCCTTTCCCACGTGCTTGGTTCACACAATAAATTATGTGCCTGGTCTATCCAAGGTGTGCACCACAGGTCTGACACTTACTTCCATCACACATCAAACCAAATGAGTATGTACCCAAATTTCCTCTGTGATCAACTCTGCGACAAGTTTTGGGATGAATTCTATGACAAACCACCTTGTCCAAGTGATTCGTCTCACAACAAACTCTACTCTTGGTCTATACAAGGTGTGCACCCAAACCAATATTCCATCGCATCGTCAACCGAACCTTTCTCATAAGTCTAATTCAAAGTTTGCGATGAACCCTTTTTCTCCACCAAACGGTTCATGCAGTCTGCGATTGTTCCCACCGAATAGACTTTGCAAAAAAAATTCTTCAGAGTTCACTTTGATACCATCTATCGATGATATAGTGGTGAAGAAATCACCAACCATTCGTCAAAATTTTCAATGAACAATATTTGATACTATCTATCATCGAGATAGTGGTGAAGAGATCCCCAACCCTTCTCCAAAATATACAACAAACAAGATATGATACCATCTATCGTTAATATAGTGGTGATTATCTCACCAAACCTTCTCCAAATTATGAAACGAACAAACTTTTATACCATCTATCATTGAGATAATAGTGAAGAGCTCCTAAACTCTTTTCCAAAATATTTAACAAACAAGCTCTGATACCATCTATCACGTCCCCACAATGTGCCTAGTTGAATATTGCAATCATGCACCTCTTGAGGGTATGAAGAACCATGACGTTTCTGACTTGGCTTCTTGGAAACACCAAGTATACTTCATACAGACTATGCCTCTTCACTTAGAGCATATCCATACTCTATTCTAGGCTATTGGTGAGTCACACTCCTACTCTAGTGTAACTCTTATATACTTAGAAAATTGTTAACAACTTAACACTTAGTCATATATAAGAATACATCCATGAAATTGAGAGAACACTTGCAAAACAAACAAGAGAAAAACATACATAGTGCAGGTGACACAAACTATGCCTAAAATCTAGATAAGTCTTTGTTATTGCGAAATAGTTACAATATCAACACTATCGGTTTGGTTTACAACTGGGAAAAGTCACATGAATTGCCTCACATCACCAAGACACTCATACAAAGATTCATCACACCAAGACACTCATACACAGATTCGTCACACCAAGACTCTCTGTTGTAACCATATTCACAACCTTCTATGGTACACCTCATACGTTCCCTCAACCATAGACTCATCATCTCTTCTTTGCTACAAGTCATCAAAAAAACATATGGTTTTGTCTCCTAGAATGCCTCCTTAGACCTACAACAAGACTTCCCACAAAATTAGAGAAAAGGAAGGTCACTCACTACTACATATGGGCAGATTATTCCACGAAAATTTTTCACGCTTCCACTAGTTTCATCATTTTTTTAAATAGGGTAGGATTTTCGTGGATATTGCCATGAAAGTTCATCGCAATATCGACGAATATATTAATTTAACCTATTCGGGATTTTCATCGCTATAGAGACGAACTTTCGTGGAAATAGCGACAAACATTTTGCCTATCTCATTAGTCGGTGTTAACGGCTAGTTGACTATTTTATCTATATATATGTGACTTTAAGAGACTTTGCGACACAATTGCTATAGTTATGACACTGTTCTTGGATTTTGTTTGAGTTGTTTATTTTTTCCGTCACCCACCGGTTGAACAAATCCAATTCTCGATCTACATAACTCAGATTTTGAACTTGCAAGGTTAGTATGCTATTTTTTATTGATGTACTCATTTAACTTGTAATTTTTTTTTCAAATGTCCAAATTGCATTCAGCTTGATTTTTCCTTGATAATATATTATAATATGTGTAGTACCATATTTCATGTCTTTGGTTTTTGGATCTAGTTAGTATATTCTATGGAAAAGGGTATGTAGATTCCATAATATTCTAGGTTTATGGAATCCACATACCCTTTTCCCTTCAATTGTAGCTATAATCTCTCTCTCTTTTCATTGATAAAGATATGGAATTGCTCTTGAAACTCAACCCTGATCGATGAAATGATAGTAATTGATTGCTATATTTACTGCTTTAGCAGGGACTAATAAGATACATAAACACTAACTCTAAACTTATGTTAGGTATATATGTCGTTATTATATAAAGAAAAAATTTGTACACCTATGACCTTATTATAAAGATGTTATCTATGTCATCATGATGTTGTTCCTCTACACATATGATCGCCTTAATATAAAGATGTTGACCTTATTATAAATATGTAGGTCACTGTAAATAAACATATCATAATTGAAAGGAGTATCCAAAATATAAAAAATTGACAACTTAATGTTTGGTATGGTGTAGGTAAGACAATTACTTGTCAGGACAAGGATTTGTCACAATGAACAAAAATGACAGGAAGCTTGCTCGGT
>ML831667.1:9711-22231 GCA_009831015.1 Picea engelmannii | reverse complement strand
TTTATTTTTATATAAGTATACATTTTTATCACAATTATCACTTACCAAGATTTTAATTTTTGAGGCTCGGCGACATTTTATTAGGGAAATTGTTTTTAAATATTTCTTATCACTTTATTCATTCTAAGGCCATCTAGGGTTATTAATTTATTATTTAACAACGCGACGTGCCCTTCAGGACGCACTAGGTGCTCCAAGTTTGCCACTCGCCTCATTCTGTTTTTCTTGTGCGATGTGCCCTTCAGGACGCACTACGTGCTCTAAGGGTGCCAATCACCTCATTCTATTTTTCTTGCGCGATGTGCCCTTCAGGACCCACTATGTGCTCCAAGGGTGCCACTCGCCTCTTGTCTGATTATAGACATCAAAAACCCTTGGAGTCAATACTCCACCAGGTGATCTTGTGGGATACTAAGGGCCTCTAAGGAATAAGGCCCTTGCATTATTGTACACCTTTTAGAATCATCATGAGCGACTGTCGTAGTCTGCCCTCATGGCATCGTGGGTCTTCTCGAACTAGGTATTCGTTAACCTATAGTTCGAGCCACAACGAGAGTGCTAGTAGGCTGTGGCAGGGTTGTTATCCACACCTCTCCCTCAACGTCTCTGGTTATTGTGCGTGACCCCTCTACTCCACATGTGAGTCTGGTCGGCAAGCTATCGTCAGCCTGCATCATCAAGGAATCATGTCAGAAATAATATCCATAATTATATCATCTAATTAGATGCACAAATGCCATATATATACAACAATAAAACCCCAATAGTCCACTCCCTGACTCAATCTAGAGTCCAAGGGTTTCATTGATGCCTCAACATCCTCGAGGTCCAAATCTTGCACACTCAGGAGAACTGAGTCAATAGCACCTATCTAAGTCAATACAACAAAATAACATATAATCACATCCATAATTCCTCATAATAATAATCAACAGTCAATGGTATAATAATCTGGATCACTTGCAAGCAAGTGTCCTCAAAGAATAAGTTCGCTCAGTCCGCACAAGAGCGGGATGTTACATAAATCAAAATATACATTTAATTAAATCCAATGATGAATCTTAACTCCATCAATTGAAATATTACAATAAAATCTCCACCTAAATGCACTACCCCTAAAAAGCGTGAATCACTTTGCAAAGAAACATACAAATCATATAATAAACTTAAACTTTACATGTGCTTAAAGATATTTTGCAAATCTCTTTAAATTAAAAAAATAAAATAGAACATTTGAAAAGAAAATAAAAATTCATAATGAGATAGGTATTTGGAGTTGTCTTAACTAAACCATTAAATATAATGTTTAGATCAAAATAGTTTTTAAGGAGGTTGCACGATATGGTGCATAGGTTTTAAAATACCAAACCTTGAAGATAATATAACAAATAGAAAGAAACATTTAGATGTAAAATGGACCTAAATATCTGATAAGAATAAAAAATGTGATTCCTTAAGAAATATGAGAATAATGATATTATTTAATAAGATTGTATAAGGGCACAAAGTGAAATTTATGTATGGTTTTATATGCTTTTGGCTAGGTTGATATTCTTGTGGATATTTTTTAATGTGATTATTTGAGTGATTCATAATGCTAGAAAGAATAAAATCATTCAAAGACATAAAAAATTGAAATTGTAAATCAGAATAACTAGTTGATTAAATCTAAGACATTGTATCTTCATCCATGAAAGTTTCATCCATGAAAGTGTTAGAATAACATATCCACCTAAATAAGCTACTTCTAAAAGGTGTATGAAGTTACAAATTAATGCACAAAGGAATGGAATTTAAACAATAATAAGCACTTTGATTAACTATTATGTAGATTTTACTAGTTCACATAATAAACTTATCCTTGACATTCTTTAATATCTTTTTTGAATATCTTTAAATTTACAAAAAAGAATAATTGGAAAAAATCACAACTGAGGTAGATATTTTGAGTTTGTAACATCCCGCTCTTGCTGACACTAAGAGAACTTATTCTTTGAAGACACTTTCTTGCAAGTGATCCAAATTATTATATTATTGGGCATTTGATTATGATTATGAGGCATTATGGATTGATGACATGTTATTTTGCTGTACTGACATAGACATGTGCTATTGACTCAGTTTTCTCGAGTGTGCTAGATTTTGTACTTTGAGGAGGAAGAGGCATCGATGCAAACCATTGGACTCCAGATCGAGTCAGGGAGTGGACTATTTGGGGTTTTATTGTTGTATATATGACATTTGTGCATCTAATTAGATGATATGATTATGGATATTATTTCTAACATGATTCGTTGATGATGCAGGCTGATGATAGCTTGCCGACCAGACTCACATGTGGAGTAGAGGGGTCAGGAATGACTACTAGAGACGTTGAGGGAGACGTGTGGACAACATCCTTGCCACAGCCTACTAGCACTCTCATAGTGGCTCGAACTGTAGGTTAACGATTCCCTAGTTTGAGGATACCCATGATGCCATGAGGGCAGACTGTGACAGTCACTCACGATAATTCTAAGGGGCATGCAATAAGGCATGGACATTATTCCTTAGAGGCCCTTAGTCTCACACAAGATCAGCTAGTGGAGTTTTACTACAGGGTATTTTTATGTCTACCAAGTCAGTCAAGAGAAGAGTGGCACCCTTTGAGCACGTAGTGCGTCCTGAAGGGAACGTCGCGCAAGGGAAACATAACGAGGCAAGTGGTAGCCTTGGAGCACCTAGTGTGTCCTAAAGGGCATGTCACACTATTAAATAATCAATGAATAAACCTATATGGAATTAGAACGAATAATGTGACGAGAAAGATTTAAAAAATGTTTCCTATTAAATTGTCGCCCAGCCTAGGAAAATAAAATCTAGGTCTAAGTGATATTGTGATTAAAATATATATATATATATATATATATATATATATATATATAAATAAATAATACTAATAATCATTATTAAACTGTGACAAAAAGGGGGTAAGAAACTCGATTAAATTATTAAAATTAAATTATGGAGGGATTTAAAATTTTAAAAGGGAAATAATTGCTTGTCACATGTGCTAATTAAAATTTTTACTAAAATGAAAAAGGGGGAAAAGGGTAAATTCTACACTTAGTAATTTGAGTTTTAGATAAAAAGGGAAAGAGGGAAATTTAGAAGATTTAGGAAACTAAGGGAAAAAGAGGGAAACATAAAGAGAAAAGAGAAACTTAAGGAAAAAGAAGAATGATTAACTTGGCAAGAAATCTTGCCTTTAAGAAATTTCTAAATTCAACTCAACTAGTAATTAGTAAGGGGGTAAGTCATTAAATTCTGTGAGGGAATATGGGGACACCTAGGAGCATTTCTAGGAACGCTTTTAGGTGGGTGAGGGAAATAGAAGTAATTAATTAATTAATGAAAATAATTTATGGTGCAATGAAAGGGATGGGTGACACATGTACGGGGAGGATTTTTTTAAATTAAATTATTGAATGATAAATCAAATGGAAAATTGGGAAAGAGATGACATAGAAACTCTATATAAAGCAGCGAGGAGGAGGATGATGGATCTCTTCTGTTATGGGTAACGTTACGCTATAGAATTTTAGACTTGACTGACTTAGTTTGTGGGAGTTGGGATACGCAACTTGGTGAGGAGTGGTAGCTCAGCCTTGCGAGGCGAGCTGGGAGCTAGTTGTTCTCTAGTTTAGTGTGTGTCGCCCCTTTGTGTCTCAGGGGGATAAGGGGGAAGAAGAGTACCCCTAGCATTGGCTGGGAGGTACTGGTGAAGTCTCATCAGTCAACAAGTGGGAGCTGCACGGAGCACACAAGACAATGAATCAGAGAGGACGACTTGGGCTACGGTACGCTTACTTTTATTCTGCATGGTAGATTATTATTATACTTTACGATTTTATTCATGTACTTTTATTTGGGTAAAGAAAATATTGAATTATAATTTCAACCGAGAACTTAATTTTCCCAATATCCTTAAGCTCGTTGTTTGAATTGATTCCCTTGGCTTTCAATCCCTAAATGTTGTGACTGTCCGACTAGTTTTATTGATTGGTTGTGATGGGTTGTTCTTTTTATTTTGTCCTCATCCTTGGTTCATCAGTCCATGCCTGAGCAGTCGGCCAGGAGCCGAATTGATGGTCATCACTTCTGTGCACAACGACCTATAGATTCTAATGCCCTGCTTTTCTATGTGTGGATGATGAGAGAAGGATGTGTTGGCCCCGCTATCTACCCCTGTTGGTTGTCCTTGGTTGAGTGACTGTCTTGCGCCTTGTTGTGTTTGATTACCTCTGTGGTGGTTTTTCTTCCCGTAGTGAACCGCTTATAATCCTCTGCATTGATCCCTGCGTTTAATACCCTTCCTGGCAATTATTTAAGGATGAGTTTTTAATGCTTCTCCTGGCGATTTATTGTGTGTTTTTCCTTAATTTTGTTCTTCCATTACTCTACGATTTTACTCTTTGTTTCCTGTTATTCAATGACATTTACTCCTTGCATTTCAACACTTTAACCAAAAAAAATTAAATGCTGCGTTTTTCTCTTTTATCACCCTTAATAACAAATTCTACCCGACAACCTTACCCATGCCATTGTCGTGACAGTGCGAAAGTGACACCCCACTTACTCACCTTACCAAACCACTAATATTGGTGTCTTCAATGTGCATGGTAGCATTTCCTTTTTCTTGTGTATTGGTTGAGATTTATTATCCTTAGTCTGCACCTTTAACATACCTTGGACAACAAATAATGGTTTTTGATGTGAAGTCTTGTTACTTATCGGTTATCAATTGTAACTTTGCCTTTTTTTTCTTGTGTTAAAATTCTTCTCTTCTTGACTGTTGACGACATTCCCCCATGCGAATTAACCCATTGTTATTCACTTTACCCACGAATTTACTACCCAATATGATTTTAATGTTTAGAGAAGATTTATTTATTTAGAAATGGATGTTGGTATTTAGTTACGATTGAAATAATTTAGAAGATAATTCTTACTCAGAAAACAATTAATGAATGATAGACAAACCGTAGCGATGTTATAAATCTGGCCAATGATTTTCCACATGCAATTTAATCTATTTGAAGGCGATTTTTTCCCGACGATTTTATATATCTGGCATGATTTGTTTTCTCCATTGAACGCCTATGCATTGCTGGTTAATGGGAACCTAATGGTGGGCATTCTTTGTGTATCGATGGAGTTTATAGACAACGATATGTTTATTGCGATTTTATTTATTGAATGCGTATCCATTGTTGAAATATTGCTCTGCGATTTCATATACTAAATGCGTTTTCATTGCCGGATACATTGCTTTGCGTTTGTATTTATTGAATGTGTATCCATTGCTGAAATATTGCTCAGGGATTTCATATATTGAATGCATTTTCATTTCTAGATACATTTCTCTGCATTTTTATATTGAATGCGTTTCATTGCTGGATATATTGCTCTGGCGATTTTTCCATTTTTAAGACAACAATTGTTGCCTGTGTAACTGACAATTTACCCTTTTTGGAATGTACTTCATTACTGACTTACATATTGTCTGTGTTGTTACCCTCTTTAGGGATGTATTTTCATTTAATGATGTCCTGCGTTGAATGCGTTTTCATTAATTATTACCCGGGTTTTAATGGTAATTAACTCTTACTTGCATTTTTCTTGAACCTCGATAGCCAGCCCAAATCATTATCGTTACACTTTCATTTTAAAATCATGTGATAGTGAAATATTAATAATTACAACCACCTTTTTATTTTGACTAGAAGATAGCTTTCTCAGACAACGAGTATAGTCAATGGCAGTGGGAAAAACATTATTATGGCTAGACAATGTGTTGGGAGATAATTTGTTAATAGTAGTATAATCATAAGCATTATATTTGATATCAAGAATGTTGTTTATATATTGTTATTGCTAAAATTAGATTGTATTAATGTTAGATTTGATTTGCAATTAATGTCTAATTTGTAATTTAGACTTGTGAATTAGATTTGTATTTAAGGTTAAATTAGATTTGCAGATTATTGACTAGTAGTAATTTAGACTTGCTAAATTTAGATATGTGATTAACGTTAATTTGATATATAGTTATTGTCTAAATTGGTAATTTAGACTCGCTAAATTAGATTTGTATATCATGCCAAGTTAGGTTTGTAAATCACTGAGTATTTTTAATTTAGACTGGTTAAATTAGTTCTGTACTTAACGCTAAATTAGATCTTAAATATTGACCAATTTAGACTTGATCAAAGGGTTGGGTTGTTGATGAAGTCGTGTACTGGCTTGCATTTTCCCTTTGTTGTTGTCTTCTTGCATCTCGTCGACCTGTTGCTTGGGGTATGGGTGTGGTCTTCTTATCAGTATTTGACTCCTAGCGCATCGGATTTAACTAGAGTCCTTGGTCCAGATAGAATGTGTCGCATTGATGTAGATCCCCTACCTCAGCAGGGTTCTTCGACCTCCCGGTCTCTGGATCGTTCTTCTTCTAAGTTGAAATAGCTCTTCGGCCTCCTATTGGAACCCTTTGAATAAATCCACAGGTCCCTTCTTATCTGGTGACCTCGGGCTATGACCCGATGCTTAAACAATACTCCTTGCGCATTTCAGGGTTTCAGGACTCCTGCATGCAAGCTCTCCCAGACTCCTTGTCTTTCGAACTCCCGGGTCTCGAAATGCCAAAAAGAGCTTAACGGGCTCTAGCTCCTCTCGTAGCCTTCGTCCATGTGACCACCACTCTATGTCCATGCGCTTAATGCCAAATCCCTACCAACTTTCGCTATTCAGGGAATCATGATGTAAGCGTTCCCTTGTACTCTGTCTTTCGAAATGACGAAACCTGAAAAGGGCTTAATATCTCCTTGTCTTCTCCCTTAAACCTTCTCCATGTGACCTGGTCCTATGGCTAGCAGCTAACGTCCAACTGACTCCTCAGGTTTTCGCGTTTTGGCATTGTGGAGGGGTTAACTTCTTGTCCCTCCAACTCCTGGTTGTTGAAATGTCGAACTTTCTTAGCGTTCGTTCTTTCGGGGTTTCACGGTTCGGGGATTCACGATGCAAGGGTCCTGCTCCTTTGTCCTTCAAACCCCTGGTTGCTGAAATGCTAAAATATTATGGGCAGGGACTTCACACATCAAGCGTCCCATCCCTTCATCCTTCGAACCCCCGGTTGCCGGAATGCCGAAATGTCCCAGCACATATTCCTTCGGGTTTTCATGTTTCACGAAATCATAATGCAAGGGATATCTCTGTTCCTTGGAACCCCTGGTTGCCGAAATGTTGAAATGATGAAATGCCAAAATGCCAAAGAGCCTTGGTGTTCAATCAATGACTCACAATAATCCCTGGGATCTACGGTCTAGGTTCGACCTCGCTATTTCGCTATTTTGCGATACAGGGTTTTGGGAGACAAGGACCTCTATCCTTCCAACTCATGGTACCCGAAATCGTGAAATGGACCAACGGTCCAGATCTATTTGAGATCGATGGTCACTATCCCTCCTGAGCTTTGGATGTCGAAAATCCCTCACCACTAACCTACTTGCAACTCTACCTTATCTTACGACTGGCGGGGTTTCGATGTTTCTCCTCAAGGACTCTCCACCATCCATTCAGATCTTTGGGATCTCCCCTCCCGGATATACACAGCGTTAAAGCCTGCGCTTCTCCCTCAAATTGGACAGTTTGCAGGATCTTTCGCCACGATCCAATGCTCGACGACGTTCTTCCTCCTGAGATTTTACTCACTTCATACTTAGAAGATTTACTAGGTCTTCGAAGACTCGGTCTTCATTCCTTCCAGGGATGAGTTCCTGGATCTCGATAACACTTTCCGAAGTGTTATCCCTCCTGAGCTTTGTCTAGTTCAGACTTCGATTTCCTGTGCACTCCTTGCGTTTGAGGGATTTTGATAACTCAGATCCACAGTATTTATCCCAGATAAATTCCTCCTGATCTCTTTACGTTCCTCTCTGGCTCGATGCATAGCTTGCAGAGCTTCCAATGAAGAGAAACAATTGAAACTGGAAAAAAACTCACAGTTCCATCCACTTGTTCATGTAAACAGAAATGAAAGGAAAATGCACACAATCCACACACCATACATTTGTATCAATTTTCCATTCTGTTATATTCACAAGTGCCTAATGGCTACATAATACATTCAAAATTACAGTAACTCAAAAACACTGAGATCTCCTACTAACTCACAGTTCTCTCTTACAACTAATTTCTCTTTGTATTGCAGCCCCTCTCTAATTGGGTGTGTAAACTTCTACATAACTAAAAAATGTTTCTAGGGTTTCCCCTGGCTACTTGCCTACTCTAAAATTCATCCTATGCTATCTTAGTTCAGTCGCATTCTAGAGGCGAAGTGGAAAATCCTACTCTATTTACAATTTTCAAAACGTGCCTCAAAGGGTAAAATTCAGCACCGGTTCAAGCGTGCCTCCAAAGGTGAATTCTGGCACCCAGTGAAGGAGGATTTCAAAATCGACTGCAGCTGTCAACGTTGAATTTCTGTAATAACTCACAAGTGTTGAGTGGTCCTGTCTCTATGCGCTTGCCAACGATGCTCCCACATCATACTCCCCTTGACAAAAATTCATGGACTCCTGTCCATGAGCTCCTCTACTGAATTTCCCTGCTTCTGGATAGAAGCTTCGACTTCCCAATTGGCATCTTCTATTGGGTGTCCCTTCCATTTGACCAAATACTCAAAATAATTCTTCCTCCTGGTCTTTTTCCAAATCCTCTGATCCAAAATTTTCTCCATCTGTGGCTTTTCTGCCACAGGCATCTGTTTCTCCCACTGAATATTTACTTGATCTTCTGACCCTTCTATGTCATATTTCCTGTAAGGATACATGTCTGAAACATTGAATATGGGTGAAATTCCCACACCATCTGGAAGCTCGATCTCATAGGCGTTTTCATCAAATTTCCTCAATATCTTACAGGGTCCTATCTTCTTCATCTTCAATTTGTTATATGTTCCCCTAGGGAACCTTTCCTTCCTGAGATGTGCTAAAACCTGATCTCCCACTTCAAATTGAAGTTCCCTTCGATGCTGATCAACTCTGTGCTTTTATTTTTGGTTAGAAATCTGTAATTGTTCTTTGATCTTACTATGGAGTCTCTGCATTTCAACAACAAAATCCTCTGCTCCAGCACTTCTGATCTCTCCCTGTTCCAAGTCCCTTAACTCAGACACTCCCGTGGTTTGCATTCCATATATTATTTGGAATGTACTCCTTCCAGTGCTCTTGTTTGGTGAGTCATTATATGCAAATTCTGCATGTGGCAAAATTTGATCCCACTGGTTATGGTGTTCAGTAACCGGGCTTCTCAATAAATTTCCTAAACTTCTATTTACCACCTCAGTCTGCCCATCTGTCTGAGGGTGATAAGTTGAGATGAAGGAAAATTCTTTCCTCATCTTCTTCCACAACGTCCTCCAAAAGTGGCCAACAAATTTTGTGTCTCTGTCTGAGACAATGCTCCTGGGTAGACTGTGAAGTCTCACAACTTCTCTGAAAAACAGATTCGCAACATGTGTTGCATCACTGGTCTTCTGGCATGGGATGAAATGTGCCATATTTGAAAACCTATCCACCACCACAAATATGGAATCGAATCCCCTTTGTGTTATTGGCAATCCCAACATTAAATCCATGCTTATTGCATCCCAAGGCCTCTCTGGTATTGGCAATGGTTGATACAATCCAGTTTCTGTCTTTTCCGCTTAGCATGCTGGCAGATTCTACATCTGTTAAATTTTTTTATCACTTCTGTTCTCATACCTAACCAATAATATGAACTTCTCAACTGTGCAAATGTTTTATCATGGCCGAAATGTCTAGCCAATCCTCCACTATGCTTCTCCTTCAGAAGATTGTCCCTCGTTGAGCATATTGGTAAGAACAATATATTTCCTCTGAACAACAACCCTTCTTGAACCATATACTCTATCCACTGACTTCTATCTCTTAGTATAGGATTAGCACATGCCTCATATGCCTCCTTGAAATCTATATCATCATGATACATGTCCTTAAGGTGTTCAAACCCCAAGGTCTTCACCTGGAATTCCTGCATGATCAAACATCTCCTACTTAACGCATCAACAACTTTGTTAGTATTCCCAGCAATATGTTTTATGACAAAAGTAAAATTTTGCATCAATTCAACCCATTTTGCATGCCTCTGATTCAGTTTTTCTTGTCGGGTTATGAATTGTAAAGCTTGGTTATCGTTGTACAAGACAAATTCTTGCGGGACAAGATAATGCCTCCATTTCTTCAATGCTTGAATTATGGCATAGAACACCTTGTCATATGTGGAGTATTTCCTCTTAGTCTCATTCAACTTCTCGCTGAAATAGGCAATAGATCGATTGTCCTGACTTAAAACTATTCCTATTGCAACTCCACTTGCATCACATCTTACCTGAAATATCTTCCCAAAATTCGACAAGACCAGAATTGGTCGTTCTGTTATCTTCTCCTTCAGTATATTGAAGCTCCTTGCGGCCTCCTCTGTCCATTTAAAAGACTTGTGTTGCTTCTTTACTGTATCCATCATGGGTTCACAAATCCCACTGAAGTCTCTAATGAACTTCCTATAGAAGCTCGCTAATCCATATAAGCTCCTTACCTCGAACTTGCTTCTTGGTGATGGCCATTCTCTGATCGCTTTCACCTTCTCTGGATCCATCTTTAGTTTATTTGAAGAGATCACGAAACCCAAATAAATGAGTTCTGTCTTCATAAAAGTGGACTTCTTCAAGTTGATCATCAGTTTCTCCTATTGTAGCCTCCTCATTACTAGCATTAGGTGCCTCAAGTGCTCCTCTTTAGTCCTGCTAAAGATCAGTATATCATCCAGATATACAACCACGAACTTGCCAATGAAATCTTTCATAATTCAATTCATCAACCTCATAAAAGTACTCGGGGCATTTTTTAAGCCAAATGGTATTCCCAACTATGAAATATTCCCAACGTTGATGGTGATCCAAATGGTATTCCCAACTATGAAAGATTCCCATGGTATTCCCAACAAAATGTGGCATACGTTTGTTGAGTACATTTTTATGTTTCTTTTTTACTCTATAAACTACACTTTTGCCTTTATAACCATCCATTTTGCCTCCATTTCATTCCATATTTTCCATAAAATAGCTTATGCAAGGTATATTTATCATTCTTTAGCTTAAGAATTGAGTTTTCTTATTTTTGACATTAAAATTGAAAATTTATCAGAAATGACAGGATTTGACTAAATCCCGTAATTGCTCCTAGGTTCGTGTACTTGTAGGACACCTGGGCGAAATCTGAGACTTGGGCCATGATCCTTGATGTACAAGGATGGATTATGAGCTATCGGCTTTGATATCTGAGCCTTCCAGGTGTTTGGCCAATGCTGGTCAAATAGGGCCACTTCAGCAGAAAATACCCTGTTTTAGCCTTAAATCATGGACAGTTTTAGATTTTCTTGAGATTTGGTCATATATTATGGATCTGAAGGGGGAATTCGACCTTACTAGAATATATTATGGATCTGATCATGATCTTTAGGAGATTTATTAGCATTATTAGTTTCAAAACTCTTGTATAAATACTCTAAAGCATAGACTAGTACTACACCTTTTGGATGTGAATGAAGAAACTTTGGAATTTGCAATCTTGAGATCAGTTCTGCATTTTTTTCTTGATAATGCCTATGATATGATGATGTGAATGCTGCTGGAATCTCCTTCTTAGATGAGACAACTCAATTGTACAAGTGAAGCATTGGAGGGCCCCCTTTGCCAAACTAGTACACTCTTCCTTTATGTTCTTTTCAAGTAATCTTTGATACATGTTCTAGATCAGATCTTGTTGTAGATGAGTTTATTATTTTTTGTAGTTATATGAATTCCATAGTTAAGTAGAATGCTTAATGTTTCTAAGCCTTACTCATGTTGTGAATGATTTCTTGAATAAGAATTCAATGTGTGGTTTGCTTTCAAGCATTAGGATAATCATGAATTCTTTTTGAGTTATTTACGTTTTCAGTACTTTTGATTTAATAAGAATTGATGATAATTGCTAATGAATGAAAGAAGACAATGAATGCATCTCTTGAATAAGAGTTTTGTCTTTCTAGCATTGATAATCCTTAGAACTAGTTCGAATATCTTTTGAATTCTTACTGTTGATACTCTTTAGGAAAGCAATTGCTGATTACTATCATGAGATCTATGAATAGGTCTTCTGAATAGAAGCTTAGCATCTCTTCCATATTCAACTCTTAAACTAGGTTTTGGTTTATTCCCATAAAAGATAAAAGTTATCTCTAAATCCATACATTTTGGATGTGCCTCTAAGTCTTACAAACACGAGATTGACAATCATTTGCACTCTAATTTACATCAGTAGATTGGAGCCTAACATTTTGGCACCGTTGCCGGGGAGGCACATTTAGAGATAGGATTAATATATATATATATATATATATATATATATATATATATATATAA
>ML831666.1:14734-42207 GCA_009831015.1 Picea engelmannii | reverse complement strand
TTCTAGGATCCTACATCCATTGGTTAGTCCAAAAATTCTTTCTATGCATAGGTATAACATATCTTTCATTATTCTTATCAGATCTATTCATATCAAACGTTCTTTCATCTAACAATTCCCTATTTTTCAAGCTAGGGAAAAATATATCAAGCATACCTAAATCCATTCTTTAGAAACAAAAATTTTCACTTCTTTTACTTTTATAGGGCACAAAGCTTCCATATCTAAGAAATTTTAACTATCCTTACCTTTATCAGAGCACAGAGTTTACAGATCTTACCTCTTTCTGCGGATCTGACCTCTTTTCTTCAGAAAATTCCACTTTGACCTTTCTTAGAGCACAAAGCGTTCAGATATAACTTCTTTTCTTTAGATATTTCCTTCCTTCTTCAACATAGATCTTTTCAGATCAAGTGGATCACTGTGCTCTAGGGCATAGATCCACGCATAGAGATTTCACAATTTCAGGATGAATCTTTGCACAAAGCTTCTTCTTCCTCAGTTCTCAACAATCATAGTTTCAGGTCCCGAGAACGGATCCATTTGTTGGCATAGGGGCATACCTAGGGTTCAATGCTACAATAGTGCACCAACAAAACCCTAACTACCAACCCTTTTGGAAACACTTGCGAAGCAGATGAAATCTCACCCGAGGTAGAGGTAGGGGTGGTTGCAAGACTTAGGTGTCTGCAACCTTAGCTGGGACACAGATCTGTGATTATAACACTTAGAAAACACTTAGCATAGATCATTCATCAATATTGAACCCTTATGATACTTCGCAGATAGCACAGAGCACCGCAACATTCACTTAGATCTAGGTTAAGTTAGCACTTAGCAACAATAATATAGGTCAGATTCTGTAGACTAGCACTCAACACTTTCATATATATCAGATCTAACATTCATTTATATCTCAGAAGCACAAATCATAAATAGATCTATCTAAACACATTAAAGCACTTAGCAAAGGAAGAGACAACCACATCAGGTCAAGGCATAGAGCACAACACACAGAATTACCATGGTTCACCCCCACCCTGGGTCTACGTCCACAAAGTCTTCTTCTTCTTTATTAGATTTAGTTAATCAGGTTACATCACAGAGCCCAAAATCCTACTTCGCATAGGACAGGAGATCTGCGCACACCTCGCCAGATCCTCCTTCCTCAAGTAGATATAACACATAGCCTTCTTACAATCCATGCACTCAGCACTTACAAAACTTGCGCTCAGCTCTGTAAGTCGGTCACAAAGTATGCACAAAGCCTTACAATCACTAGCACTTAGCTTCTCGTCCCGTTCTTACATCACCTAGCTACTTATTTATACTTTACAAAATAGGCCTAAACATGGGTAAACCCATGGGATGACATCCCATACCCATTACATATTCCCAAAAAACCCAAAAATGACCCAAAAGGGGTCTAGCTTTTGCAATATTCGCTTCGCTTTGCGCTCCATCTTTGACAGGCTGTCGAAGTCCCAAAAATGGTCAAATATGACCAAGTGTTCCTCAAAACTTGGTCAAGGTCCAATAATACCCCAACACTCACCTTTGACTCTTCCCGAGTCACTCAGGTCTGGGTAAATTTGCCTCAAAGGTCTTGAGCTTGGCTTGAGCTGCTTCGACTTGTCTCGGTACTACTACTTCTTGCTCAATGAATTCCTGAACAATCGCTTCGCTGATAGGTCCTTCGAGTTGTTGTTCAACTGTAACAACTACGTGTTCCAGTAGTGTTCCTTGGCCTTCAATTTCCTTGAACAGTATATAGGCCGCCTCCTGGATCGACTGGAGTTTCTGGGTGACTTCCATCACTCTGTTCTGCGTGGTAAGAACGAGTTGTTGGGAAATGCGCTGTTCCTGGGATCTCTTCATCCTCTCGATAGGTGACAAGATCTTGAGATACGCCTGTACTGTATCAGCGTGATTCTTTTCTTCCTGGAGTTGGCACTCTAGTTTCTTCAACTCTGGGTCTTTAGATAGTTGTTCATATATCTACGCACTCCTGCTACTTAGTTTTTTGCATTCTGCAAAAAGTATTTTAATCCTCTCAACTACGCTCTGAGCATTCAATTCTCACTGGTCACACACTTCTTGTGGAGTCTGTGGTATGGTATGAAGCTCTAAGTCCATGATTCTTTGTTGAAGTTGTTGAATAACTTAAGCCAGCTTCATCACTTGATGCTCTATGGGCTCTTCGGCCTTTTTCTCTAAGCCGGTCATAGAGCGAAATACTCTGTTGACTGCTTCTTCAATTCCTATCTTCTTTGCAAGCAGCTACTCTTTCTCTTTTTGGATCTTCGCTCTGTCTTCTTCAAATTTTGCTTGGAGAGCATTCTTTTCTTGTTGCACGGCTCAGTGTTGCTCAATAATTTTATCCTTTTCTTTCTTTAAGGCCTGGGTAACCTGCGCTTTTTCTTCTTGAGCATGTTGAAAGCATACTTTGACTGTGTCAACAATCTTGCGGAGCTGAACTAATTCATCTCCTTCTTCTGTTGTTCCTTTTGGCAGAGGCGTATTAGAGATTGCTCGGCTAGACTGAAGTGCCTACTGTAATCCATGGAGTGCTATCTCAATTTGGCTATACATTTGTTCCTGCTTCACCTCTTGCTTCTCTATTTTTTCCTTTGAAGCATCATTAATCGCTGCAACAATGAAATCAAAGTCATCCAATGTGAGGGCAGTTCGCATCTTGGTTACAGGGGCTCTAGGTTTCTTTCTGGAGGAATATTTTAGAGGTGAGACCTTCCTTTTCTACGATGATTATTCTTCGTCCTGAAACCATTTTCTCCGACCCCCAATGTCAATAGATACCTATAAAAGGAGGAACCCCCTGACATTATTCCATGATAATTTGAAGCATTCAAACGTTCAGAAATTTGGCGCAAAGATTCCATCCAAATTTCAAAGATCAACATAGAACCAGACTCGCATTTTCACCTCTTAACAGGTATTTTTCACCATGGTTGTTAATCCTGTTGTTTTATCCGTGAATGAGCAACATATATCCTCTAGAGAAGAATCCCTAATTGACAAAGATTTTGATGTTTTCGACACAGAGATAATGATATCACCCATTTTTGTGTCTAGATCAAATTTGTTGAACAATGTCGGGATGTGTATACTTTTCCTCAAACTGGATCAATCCTCCATTATCCCTTACGTTGTAGAGATGGTCTTTCCATTCCCTGAATTTGTAAGATGGTGCGCGGAGCGATATTCTTAGGGAGAAAGATTCATCCTAAATAAATTAGAGTCAGAGGTTCTATGTAAAGTAGATATTCAATCACTCCGACTCACTTTTAATATAGCAGACGCCTCCCCCATAGTGTCAGAGCCCCTCGAGGAACATAAAATGATCATGATTTATAGAGAATTCCCGCCAAAAGTAAAAACCTTATTTTTGCAAACCATAGTCAAGCCCAAACATCATTCCAAGAGTTTGTCGTTACCTGCTAGTACAAGCGTCATGGTCGTCGAAGTCCAGTGGGCTTGTTCTCTGCTAAGTCAAATTTTAGGGTTAGACAATGACAAGTTTGTGGTAGAGGTCATGTTAGGTTTCCTGTTGATTTTCTTTCTGTCTGGTCAGTCAGTCTGTCAGTTTTGATGAATTTATTGCAGAGAATATACATCAACAGCTGGTTAATTTCAGTTCGTTGAGACACTTTAGATACTACTCTCATTTGCTGAGAGTGTTTCTAGAATCTAACAAAACTGAATTTACTGAGACTGCATTTATTTCGACCGAGTGAAAAAGGATCACCATGCTCATCTTCATCAACAAGATTATGTCCAGGGTTTATAGTCTCATTTTTGGTTCAGACCTGCCAAGAGTTCTAGAAGAAATGAAAATCACATTGCAGCCAAATCCAGAGAGCATGGTAGGAGACTGGGTGTTGTTCACCCAATCCACTGTAATTTGGGTATATGGATACCAATAAGGACCTCATATTTTACCTATTTTTCTAACTCCTAGGATCTTTTCTTTGGAGTTCATAAAGCAAAGAATCATCTCAGAGATCGAGCATTTTCTGAAAGCACATAAGGCTTCTAATTTGAAATTTCCTTTTGTGGTAGGTCCCTTTGTGGTGAAGAATAAGTCCTGTTTGCCCCAAATTCAATCCAAACTCAACGAATTTGGTTTCTCACAGTTACAATGGAGAAGATATAATCCGCATCAGATCATATCAAAGAGAATATTGACAAGTAGACAAGGCCCATATGAACATGAACATGTGGAAGGATTCAATAAGTTGGTCAATCTAGAGACCTATGCAGAAATGGATTTCACCATGCAACATGATCAAACAAAACAAACAGAACCAACTTCTCAGCAGAGCCCAGCACAAAAACCTTCACCCAGGTTGATTGTCAAAGCCCCTAAAATGAGCGTATACAACAAGAGAAGCAGTTTAGAAGCCCTGGGTACTAGTATCCAACAAGACACTCTCAAGAATATGAAAGTCGCATCACCCTCTCAAGTAGTTGACTTGGAAGAGGAAGAATCAAAAGGGAAAACATGCATGGAGATGGTAGAGACCACAACCAGGAGTGAAGGAACCAATACAGAAAGCAAACCACAAAATGAGAGTAGCACAAAAGTTTTCAGTAACAGAAAATACATATTTAGCCAGACACTTGAGGTGGTTTATTAGTCCAAAGAAGATTTAATGAATCAGTACGTCATGAAGGGGAGTATGGCCAATAGTGAAATAAGAGACCTTTTACCTGAAGTAGAAGGAATCTCCCATTGTAAGGCTCATTTTCTCTTAGTCAAGGATGTCAAGAAAAAGACATTTAACATTGCAGTGGCTGATGATGATAAGGTATCCGAGATCAAAATGCATTATGAAAACATTGTTTCCCCTGACAAGGTAAAATTTCATAGGAATGCCAGTGACATGTTATATTCTGATTATCTGAGCTTGGCTCTAAGAGTTGCAATATTGACAACATATGCATCAAAACTAGATGGACAACTAAAACAAGAAAAAGTGTCCAGCAAAGCCTGGATGACACAGGTCAAAGGGCTAGAGTTTGAAGGTCCCCAGGGGTTGAAATCTTCTTTGGATGAAAAGGAAAAGTTGATCCAAAGTCTAAAGAAAAATATGAAGATGTCACCTACAAATCACCTGCTGAAAGCATAATTAACTTCTTTGGAACAGGAGAAGGAAACATTCAAACAAGAAGTGTTAAATTACAAGGCTAAGGTATTGCAATTGGAGAAAGATAAAGATAATTGGTCACAAATGAAAGCAATGATATCAAACATGGAAATCATTGTACCTTCTAATACAGAGGCCAGGTCAAGCGCTGAGGGGATAGTCCAAGATATGTACCAGGTGAGTTTTAAAACATGTGAGATCAAGAGTCTCAAAGAGAACCTGGAAAAGTTGAAGCAAGAGGTGAAAGTGAAGGATGAAAATATGGCTCAACTCTACAGAGAAAATCAAGATTTGCAAGAGAGAACGAGCAAGCTAAAAAATAGGTTAAAGGGAAAGACGTTGTTGCAGGGAGATAAACATGTAATATAGGACTCTATTGTTGTGGATGTTGCTAAATTTAGAGTTTATCTAAATTTTATCAATGAAAAAGATAACATGGCTGCTACAGCTCAGAGTAAATGTGTTGTTGTAAATGAAATTCTTGCAAAGATGCCCTCAGAATGGGCCCAAAATGCTATTGATTTATTGAATATTGTACCAACTAATGAACTTCAAACCATTGGTGTCAAAGACAGGACCACATTGATGATTTCAACCAAAAGGATCATTTCCAAGCACAACTTACTCAGATCGGTCCAGAACAAAGATGTGCAAATGGAGCACAACATACAGGAGTTTAAGGACGCTTTTGAACAATTGTTTGTCAAAGGCCTTCCATCATTTTGGGATGGAAAAGGATCACTATAAAATCTATAAGACTATCATTCTCTCCTCATGAAATGTAGAATCGACCATTCTAAGTTTGAAGATATGGAGGAAAGTCTGAAAGGCCCAAGTCTAGTGGAGTATTTGGCTACAGATTTTGAAATTCTAAACAAGTTTAAAACAATGGAGGTCATCTTGTCAGCCATGTCTTATGCTACATGCATCGATTTGGAAATTTTGATTAAAGAGATGATGGATTACGGAATCCCTTCTGATCCACAATGGAAAGAAATCGTGCGATTGGGTAAGACAAAGTGCAACATCTCCGGAACCAACAGGTGATCTCCAGGTGTCACCAGTTTTGCAGATATAGCAGAATCTCAGAGCAAGATAGATGGTGTGGAAGAAGTGGGATAGTCAGAGAGATTGTTCATGATTTTGAAACGTTTTCATTTTGCTAATTATTGTAAATTGTTTCGTATACCGAAACTGTAACATACCCCCTACCTAAAGTCAAACTATTTCATTGATTTCTCAACAATGAGAATCCTCGAAGCTTGCAACAGTGAAATGCCAATCCCGATCCACAGGTCTTTATTTCCCTGTCACGACCACTTCTTCACGTGCCTGTGACATTTCCCCAATGATAGTTTCAGGTTTCAGGGTTTTGTGATCCCCGATGACAAAAGTTCCTGTCCTCTCGAACCCCCGATATTTGATTTGCCGATGTGCCCATTTACGCATTAGCCCCTCCGGGCTATGCCCTAGTCCATGTGACCACCTCTCATAAGACCGCAACCTTATCCTCCTTTCGGGGCCTTGGTCTTCCAAAAGCTGACGCGTTCTGACTTCAGCTAGCCCTTCGGGCTAAACCTTCGATCCACGTGACCTTCCCCTCTATGACCGCAGCCACACTTCTTATCGGGGTTTTGGACTTTTCAATGCCAAGATGCACTTGTCCTCAGGACTCACGATCCTTCGATTCCTGATACAACATTAGTTAATAACCCATTTTTTTTTTCCTTTAGCGCGATCAACGGTTGTGATCGCCCATGAAACCAACGGTCCCTGATTTCTATCAGGACTTCGGGGTTTCAAATGCCGAAATGCATTTGTTCTCGGGACTGCTGATCTCTCGAATCCTGATTCTCTGCTATGCTGACAGCTTTCCCCTCCTTATCAGGATTTCGAACTTCGCGATTTCAAATTGCAAGGACTTCTTGTCCACAGGCTTCCTGATTTCCCGACTCCTGTAATGCCGATGGACGAATTTATTTTTGGGAAACCTCCTGAATGATTTGATCTCCTCCACACGTCCTCATCAAGATGGACGGTCTTGATAATCTCTTGAGATTTCGTGACTTCTGATGCTTCGGAAGTCTTGTCCTCAAGACTCGTGAAATGCTGAACCTCGATGCACCTATTGACTTTTCTATCGGGGCTTCCTCGATGGTATGGATCTCCGCCACGTGTCCCAGCTGATGGACGGCCTTGATCCAATCTCATGATTTTGGAGTTTTTGATACCCCGATGAAATAAATTATCTGTCAACTCAAAACCCCAATAGCCGATATACTGACGGGCTCTCGATTTTTGCCACGTGTATGCACAAACAGATGGTCCAGATCATTTCGTTGTTTCGAGACTTGAAATGCCCCGACATTCTCGACCTCGAGAACTCCGATATCCCGAGTACTGATATCTCGATGTGTCAACCTTCTCGTCGGGATTTTACCTCTACTGTTCATGAAGGTTTAACCCTCATGCATCTCTTAACAGATCCAACGGCTGTCGGGTTTTTCTAGCTACGATCTAACGGCTCAGATCTGTTCCACCTTGCGCATTCTTCCACTACTTCGTGGATGTGGAAAGATCAATGATCCAAATGTTCTCATGGACCTTGGGGGGGGTCTACGATCCCGATTTCATCGCTATTCACGAAGATAGAGAGAAAAAAGGGCAAGGTATGTAATGCCCTTGTTACTTTCGTCAATTTGACGGTCGTGAATTACCATGGGTCTTCCGACAGGATCTCATCTGTCAATTCGTTACTTATTCCTACGCTGCTACTTCAGAATTTTAAGAGGGTCATTCCTCCTCGTATAGGGTTATTAATACTTTCCCATTCAAGTCCTTTTTCTAGGTTCTTGGTAGACCTTCCCAAGGAGGGAATCTCTATGAAGAGATCTATTCCGGGGCATCCCTGGAGACGGGTAAGGGGAAAGAACTTCCCGAGAATGGGCCGAAAGTCTAACTTGGTTCAACTTATGCGTAATTAAATACATTTATCAATCATAAGCCAATGCATTCAATTTCTGTTATAAGCATATATCTACCCTTTCTTAACAAAACACTGCACAGACATTCTTTACTACAATCGTTCACAATTTCACAGTTTATGAGCATATATGTCAACATATGAATTTCAAGATGCAATATATAAAAAACTTATCAGAAATAACACTAGGAGTGAGTGCAATTGCTGAGAGGGGTGCTCATTTCCACCCAACCATAGGCTTAGTGACTCCCATCAGATTTACCACCAACCACCCCCGAGATGAGACCACGATGTTGCAAGACTATGTCTCTTTGTCTGCCAGTGACCAGGAGCAAAGGTTGCAATCCTTCCTCTCTGCTATCACTCACTCTGCGTAATGCCAGAGTTCCCCTCGCGTCTTCCCTCTCGAATCGATTCTTCCCCACGCCTTATCCTCTTGCGAGGTTGCATGTGGCGTGATTACCCTCACGTTGATCAGGCCTAACAGCTCTACGGATGGGCAGTTCACCTCCCCATCCCTCATTAAGCCCTCAACCTGCCAGCCTGCAAGGCATTAAATTCAGGGCCAACGAGCCTCTTTTGGTTCTCCGGGCTAGTGGAGTCCAAATACAGTATTAATTATTGGTGGAAGTTAACGCCACCTTTTCAGGTGCCTTGCACCACCATCATGGTCTCTTTTCTACACATCCCCTCTCAATAGTCCTACAATAAATTCAAAATGTTATTCACATTCATTGACCTCTTCCTCAAGGTCCATTTACATCACATATTCACATTCATGAGTTTGCCATAGTTCCTGGCCAGTCTAGTTATTTTTACAAACTGGGGGAAACAGGGTGTTACAATTCCCTCCCCCTTAAAAAGGAACATCGTCCTTGATGTTCTTATCTATTAACATAAATTTCATGTATAGAAGTAAAAAAAATTGGATATGCCTGTCTCATGGCATCCTCCATTTCCCATGTAGCCTCATCTAGGCCAAAATGTTTCCACTGCACCTTGACCTGTGCAATGGTTTTGTTCCGGAGCGGGGTTTCCTTTCTGTCCAGTATGCATTGGGGTTTTGGTAGAAGCTCTCCCTCCGGTTCCACCTAGATCACAGACCAGTCAATTATATGATTAGCATCATGTACATATTTCTTCAATAATGAAACATGGAAAACATTATGTACTTTTACTGTGGGAGGAAGTTCTAGCTGATAGGCTACAGGTCCCACTCTATCTAGAACCTCAAAGGGTCCACAATACCGGGGTGCCAACTTGGCACAAGCTCCCATTTTCAGGGAACTCCTTCTGGGCTTAATTCTGAGATATACATGGTCTCCCATTTTGAACTCTCTTGGAGTTCTCTTTTGGTTAGCATAACTTTTCTGTTGGTTCTGGGCGATCTTCAGATTTTGTTTTATCTAAGTCACTTGTTGTTCCATTTCTCTCAGCATGTCGAGTCCAAAAGAAATCCTATTTATAGGATTACTCCAGCTGACTGGAGTATTACACGGTCTACCATAGAAGACTTCGAAGGGACTCATCTTTAAGGATGCTTGGTAGCCGTTGTTGTAGGCAAATTCTACCAATGGTAGGTAGTCTTCCCATTTCCTGGGTTGATGCACTACATGCATCCTTAACATATCTTCTAATATTTGATTTACTCTTTCTGTCTGTCCGTCGGTTTGAGGGTGATAGGCGGTGCTAAATAGTAATTTAGTCTCTAAACCCACCATCAGTGATTTCCAAAAATTGGAAGTAAATTTTGTGTCTCTGTTAGATATTATCTCCCTCGGCATACCGTGCAGTCGGAATACCTCTTTCATGAATATCTGGGTGATATCTATCGCCTTGCAGGTTGATTTGATGGGGATGAAATGAGCAGAATTGCTTAGTTTATCCACCACTACCATAATGGCATCATTTTGTTTGGTTGAAGTTGGCAATCCAGTGATAAAATCCATGGAGATGGTTTCCCATTTCCATTCTGGGATGGGTAAAGGGTGTAGTAGTCTGGTGGGGTGTCGATGTTCTGCTTTAACCTGTTGGCATTCTATGCATTGGGCCAAATATTTGGCTATGTCCTTCTTCAATCCAGGCCAATAAAAAAATTTTCGGGTGGCAGTGATCATTTTCTGGTATCCTGGGTGACCAGTGTAAGGTCTTTTATGTAGTTCATCAATGATGAACCTCTTGAAGTCGTCACAATTTAGAATGTACATTCTATCTCTATAGGTGAGAAGACCTCCTTCGGTCATCTGGTAGCCTTCATACTTTACTTCAGAGGGTTCTTGTTGTAGGTACAGGGTCATAGTTTGAACGAAGGGATCTGTTTCTTGTGCCTTCCTAACTCTGTTCTTGACATTTGTCTCACAGGTACTCACCGCTACCAGGTGAATTGTTTTCATGCTTCTGCTGAGGGCATCGACCACCCTATTTTCCTTCCCTTTGATGTGTTTGATTTCAAAATCAAATTCGCTAAGGAGGGCCATCCATCTAGCTTGTCTAGCATTGAGCTTTGGTTGGTCGAACAAATACCGTAATCCACAATGATCTGTCACAAGCACAAATTTTCTTCCCAAGAGGTAATGCCTCCACATTTTTAAGGCATGAACTATGGCAGCTAGTTCTAGATCATGAGTCACATAGTTGACCTCATGTTCATTCAATTTTCGGGATTCATAGCAGATCACCTTTCCTTCCTGCATAAGGACTCCTCCGAGCCCTTCTTTATAGGCATCTGTGCACACAAGGAAGTCAACTTCGGGGTTAGCGATTTTCAACACGGGTGCATGGGTCAGTAGATGTTTCAGGGTTTGGAATATTTCTTCATATTGCTGTGTCCACAGGAATTTTGTCCCCTTCTTCTAGAGGGCAGTGATTGGACAACCAATCTCGGAGAAATCTTTTATAAATCTCCTATAGTATCTTGCCAATCCCATAAAGGATCTGATGTCTGAGACATCCTTTGGGGTAGGCCATTCCATGATAGACCTAATCTTGTCAGGATCTACTGCTACCCCTTCCTCGGACAGAAGATGTCCCAAGTAATGTATTTGCTTCTGAAAGAAGTCATATTTGTTGAGTTTAGCATAAAGATGATGCTCTCTTAGCACTTGCATCACAAGTCTACAATGATCTTCATGTTCTTCTCTATTCTTAGAGTAGATTAATATGTCATCAATAAAAACCAGTACAAATTTATCTAAAAATTTACTGAGTATATTGTTCATTAAGCACATGAAAGTGGCAGGGGCATTGGTTAACCCAAATGGCACTACCACAAACTCATAGTGACCATACCGTGTCCGAAAAGCAGTTTTATGGATGTCTTCACCCTTAATTCGGAATTGATGGCATCCCGACCTCAAGTCAATCTTTGAGAAAATAGACACACCCCCTAAATGATCGAATAGATCATCGATCCTGGGCAAGGGGTATTTTTTCTTTATGGTTACTTTATTAAGCTGTCTGTAATCTATGCACAGTCTAAGGGTGCCATCCTTCTTTTTCACAAACAGGACTGGTGCTCCCCATGGGGACATGCTGGGTCGAATATAACCCTTGTCCATAATTTCTTTCAATTGCAATTTGAGTTCAACTAACTCAGGTGTGTTCATCCAGTAGGGTGTTCTAGACACCGCCACCGCTCCTGGTGCGAGCTCTATCGAGAAGTCAATGTCTCTCCTCGGAGGTAGACCCAGTACCTCTTTCGAAAAAGCATCTATGTATTCTCTCAGGATAGGGTGATCATCTGGGCTTGGTTTAGCACCTTCGATGGTTTTCAACACCTGTATTGCATATAGGGGACATCCCTTTCGACAATACTTTCTCATTTCCAGAACTGATATTTGTCTCACTGAGACCGGTTTTCGGATCCCTTGGAGGGTTATCCTTTTTCCTTCTTTGCTCACACATTCTAAGGTTTTACGATAATAGTCCAGTTTGGCTTTATGGGTGGACAGCCAGTCCATACCAATCAACAGGTCGTATGATCCCAGGGGTAATACATTAAGGGTTTCTTGGGTGGGGAATTCACCCAACATTAATTGGCAGGCTGGTATGACCTCTACTACCTTTCTTTTGGTGCCAGTGGCTAACTATACCAACCATGGCTTGTTTTACCTTTGTGGCTGTAGTTTACACTTATCAACAATTCTAGGGGCTATATAACTCAAATTTGAACCAGGGTCAATCAACACAGACACTAGATGGTTGAAAATCATACCTTCTATTTCCACCACTGAAGCTTGGTGGTCAGCTTGGTTATTATCCAAGGCTGCATAAATCTGTGGCACACTCCTTTCCACATCATTGACTGTGGTAGCTTCCTGAATGTTATAAAATTTATGACTTTTCTGTTGTCGGTGTGGACAGTCTCTCAGAAGATGCTCTTCTCCGCAACCCCAGCATTTCAAAGGTTCTCTTTTTGGGTTATTAGTCTTCACTGGTATAGGTCCAGAAGTTTTATTTCTGTCCACCGAGGGAAATTTATGCTAGAGTACACTCCGGGTTGGGAAGTTCATTCTGGGGTTCTTTTTGTAGTTTTTAAATCCTGAGGATTTGCTCCCCTTTTTCTGAAATCTCGAACCACTCTTCTGTTTCCAGTCTCCACAAGACTCTGCCTGATGTCCATATTGTTCATGACAATATGTTGTCTTTCGTATAGTGTCTTCTAAGGTATTTGGCTCGTCAAATTCAATTTGGTTCCAATATTCCTTGGGTAGCCCACTGATGAATCATTGTGCCTTTGCCTTCTCTGCTTTGATGTAGGGTACATATCTCAATAAGTCGAGGAATTTGTTGACATATTCCTCCATAGTAAGTTGTCCCAGTTTGAGTTCATAAAACTCTTTAGCCTTCTCGTCAAAATATATTTCCGAAAAATACTTCTTCCAGAAGTACTTCTCAAACTGTTTCCAAGACAAGTCCTCCTCGCAGACCACTTTCATATTCTTAAGGTATTCCCACCAGATGGAATCCTTTCCATTCAGATTGAAAGTGGCCACTCGGGCCTTCAAATTCTCTGAAAAATCATGGACTCTAAAATATTTCTTCAGTCCAAGTAGCCAGGCCTCGGCTTCCTCTCCCTTCTTTATCTCACCATCGAAGGAGGGAGGTTTGGCCTTTCTGAATTCCTCAAATTTATGACTCTTGGAAGTATTTTTCTTCTTCTATTTTCTGGGAGAATAGGAACTGGTCCTACTGCTGGAAGAGCCTTCTAAATCGCCAGCTTCCTTCTCAGTGGAATCATCTGGCACTGGTCCTTTACCTCTGGGGTGAACCTTTCTTGATGTGCTTCTCTCAGCATGGCCACTAACACAATCATGATTCTGCATCTCAGGTTCATGATGCATTTGTTGATGTAGGTCAGATAAGCTCTGTAGTAGAACTGCATTAATTTCGGTTTTCTTTTCTTGTTCTTTCATCATCCTTTCATTGTCAACCTTGCAGATTTGTAATTCAACCATGAGACTCCTCACAGTCTCAGCTAGGTCTGGAGGGGTTCCTATTTCTCTTCTTTCGTCAGACTCTTCGCCTCTGTTGTGGGAGCCTTCTCCCACCTCTTGGTGAGTAACCGTACTCTGCGTCTGTAGATTCCTGCGGCTGATCGTCCACTTGAGTGAAAAGACAAACGCTAGTTATTAGTCAAGAGTTGAACACATTTTTACATTTTGCATAATGTATAACTCTTTCACATGCATACACAATCGGGTTCTCATCTCGGAGTTTGTTTTTTCTTTTATTTCAATTCTGGACAAGACAGTTTCGTTAGGGGGTTACTCCTCGTAGGAATGCTTTGAACGAAGCTTATGTGTAACTCGTGCATGAGCCCAATCAGGCTAAGTGTTGTAACCATGCTCTGATACCACTTTGTAACATACCCACTACCTAAAATCAAACTATTTCGTTGATTTCTCAACAATGAGAATCCTCGAAGCTTGCAGTAGTGAAATGCCAATCCCGATCCACAGGTCATTATTTCCCTGTCACGACCTCTTCTTCATGCACCTATGACATTTCCCCGATGATAGTTTCAGGTTTTGGGGTTTCGTGATCCCCGATGACAAAATTTTCTGTCCTCTCGAACCCCTGATCTCCGATTTTTCGATGCGCCCCTTTACGCGTTAGCCCCTCCGGGCTATGCCCAAGTCCATGTGACCACCTCTCATAAGATTGCATCCTTATCCTCCTTTCGGGGCCTTGGGCTTCCAAAAGCTGACGCATTCTGACTTCAGCTAGCCCTTCGGGCTAGACCTTTGGTCCACGTGACCTTCCCCTCTATGACCGCAACCACACTTCTTATCATGGTTTCGAACTTTTCAATGCCGAGATGCATTTGTCCTCAGGATTCATGATCCTCCAATTCTTGATATGATGTCAGTTAATAACCCCTTTTTTTTCTGCCTTTAGTGCAATCAATGGCTGTGATTGCCCATGAAACCAACGGTCCCTGATTTCTATCGGGACTTCGGGGTTTCAAATGCAGAAATGCATTTGTTCTCGGGACTGTCGATCTCTCGAATCCCGATTCTCTGCTATGCTAACAGTTGGCCCCCATGATGGAGCTTTCCCCTCCTTGTCGGGATTTTAGACTTTGCGATTTCGAATTGCAAGGACTTCTTGTCCATGGGATTCCTGATTTCCCGACTCTCGTAATGCCGATGGATGAATTTCTTTTTGGGAAACCTCTCAAATTCTCTGATCTCCTCCATGCGTCCTCCTCAAGATGGAAAGTCCTGATAGTCTCTCGCAATTTCACGACTTCTGATGCTCCAAAAGTCTTGTCCTCAAGACTCCCCGAATGTCGAACCCTGATGCACCTATTGGCTTTTATATTGGGCCTTCCCCGATGGTCTGGATCTCCGCCACGTGTTCTGAATGATGGACGACCTTGATCCAATCTCGTGATTTCAGATTTTTTGATACCCCGATGACATAAATTCTCTGTCAACTCAAAACCCCGATAGCCGATATATCGACGGGCTCTCGATTTCCACCACGTGTCTGCACAAATGAACGGTCTAGATCATTTCATTGTTTTGAGACTTGAAATGCCTCGACATTCTCGACCTCGAGAACTCCGATATCCCGAGTACCGATATCCCAATGTGTCAACCTTCTCGTCGGGATTTTACCTCTACTGTTCACGAAGGTTTAACCCTCATGCATCTCTTAACAGATCCAACGGCTGTTAGGTTTTTCTAGCTACGATCTAACGGCTCAAATCTATCCCACCTCGCGCATTCTTCCACTACTTCATGGATGTGGAAAGATCAATGGTCCAAATGTTCTCATGGACCTTGGGGGGGGTCTACGATCCCGATTTCATCGCTATTCACGAAGATAGAGAGAAAAAGGGGCAAGGTATGTAACGCCCTTGTTACTTTCGTCAATCTAACGGTCATGAATTACCATGGGTCTTCCGACAGGATCTCATCCGTCGATTCATTACTTATTCCTATGCTACTACTTCAGAATTTTAAGAGGGTCATTCCTCCTCGTACAGGGTTATTAAGACTTGCCCATTCAAGTCCTTTTTCCAGATTCTTGGTAGACCTTCCCAAGGAGGGAATCTCTATGAAGAGATCTATTCTGGGGCATCCTTGGAGATGGTTAAGGGGAAACAACTTCCCGAGAACGGTCCAGAAGTCTGACTTGGTTCAACTTATGCGTAATTAAATTCATTTATCAATCATAATCCAATGCATTCATTTTCTGTTATAAGCATATATCTACCCTTTCTTAACAAAACACTGCACAGACATTCTTTACTGCAATCATTCACAATTTCACAGTTTATGAGCATATATGTCAACATATGAATTTCAAGATGCAATATGTAAAAAAATTATCAGAAATAACACCAGGAGTGAGTGAAACTGCTGAGAGGGGTGCTCGTTTCCACCCAACCATAGGCTTAGCCCAGCAGATTTACCACCAGCCACCCTCGAGCTGAGACCACGATGCTACGAGACTGCGTCTCTCTGTCTGCCAGTGACCAGGAGTGAAGGTTGCAATCCTTCCTCTCTGCTATCACTCACTCTGCGTAATGCCATAGTTCCCCTCACGTCTTCCCTCTCGAATCACTTCTTCCCCACGCCTTATCCTCTTGAGAGGTTGCATGTGGTGTGATTACCCTCGCGCTGATCAGGCCTGACGGCTCTACGGATAGGCGGTTCACCTCCCCATCCCTCATTAAGCCCTCAACCTTCCAGCCTGCAAGGCATTAAATTCAAGTCCAGTGAGCCACTTTTGGTTCTCCGGGCCAGTGGAGTCCAAATACGGTATTAATTCTTGGTGGAAGTTAATGCCACCTTTTCAAGTGCCTTCCACCGCCATCGTGGTCTCTTTTCTGCACATCCCCTCTCAACAATCCTGCAATAAATTCAAAATTTTATTCACATTCATTGACCTCTTCCTCAAGGTCGATTTACATCACATATTCACATTCATGAGTTTGCCATAGTTCCTAGCCAGTCCAGTTATTTTTACAAACTGGGGGAAACAGGGTGTTACAAAAACTGTCAGTCGAAACTGTTATAGAAGCTGAAATGTTTCAGTTTCTTTTGTTCTGATAAAATTGTATAAGTATTGAGAGACTTGAATTAATTAATGTTGGAATAAGTGCAAGAGCACCTTTTGGTTGTACTAGACTCCATTTTGTAAATTTTCTGAATTTGAATTGAATATAAATGCAGAAGATTTTGAAGTTTCTATGAAAAGATTCTAAAGGGTGGTTATATGAGCTTTGTTTCCGTCCATTGTATGTATTTCTTGTGACCTATTATCTCATTTACATTTTTTGTATGTTTAAATTGGATAGTTAAAAACCCAGAATTCATCCCTTGATGCTCTCAGCTGAAACAATTTAAACTTTGTGATTGTCTTCTTAACTAGTTCAGAATTCATTTCGATAATGCTTTGATGCAGTTATGTGTTTCCTTTATCCTCCTACACTCTATTTCAATTTAAGAATAACTCAGATTCATTGCCTCGCTTAGCCTTTATCCTCTGGAGATTTCTATTAGCTGATGTATTTTTTTCATTCACTTTCAGAATTTTGACTCCATAGCCCTGTGTGTTCCTTCCCTTCTCTGCCAACAACTTTATAAAAACCCCCCAAAACAAACCAAATATAGCCACAATTTCCTAAAGAATATCAAGTGACACGAGAGAGTCCTCTTTGGGTTGAACTGTCTAGTGTTTCATCTCTAAAGTTGGTTGAAATAGTTACCTCTTTCGTTTTTCTATTCAGTCAGACAAAATTTACAGAGTGCTAACATTCTGGCATCGTTGCCAAGGACGAAATTGAAACAAATTTCCCTGGGAAAACGACTTAAAGCTTTAGTTCGATCCCTAAGGGTGACAGTGGATCAAATACCTTATTGTTTGAGATTATTTTTACCCTGGTGACTCCATTATTTAGAGACCAATTGTACTACACTATGTAGGACAAAAATCCTGGCTCCTAAGAAAATCCACACTAGGAGAAACCCATACCCTGAGCCTGCAATTCTTGTGTCAAGCCCTGAAAAGATTGTACAAAAAAGAAGAGAAAATATAATAACCCCAGTTTTTCATCTAGACCGTTATCTGTCTTTACCCAAAGATGGATTGACTAGTATCAAAGACCTTGATTTTGACCTGAAATTTGAACAATCCTTGTTTAGAACTAAATCTGAATCTCGTTTGGACGAAACCATCTTTGACGAAAGGAAATTCCAGGATTGGATTCTAGTTGTGTCTCCTAGACCTGTAGTAACTCCTATTCGAAACCAAACACCACTCTGACCCCTCACATCTATGGAAACCAGATTTGCTCCTCTCATATTGCCTTCTCAATTGCATGATTTACCTCAGGACTACAACATAAGGATCAAATTATATGATGTTGAAGGTAATATATCAGCCCAAAAGAATTTGTACTGGTTCAATGATTTCATGGACTTGGAAGAAGTGGATCATGCAGATGTGAAAATGAGGTTGTTCACTGAAAGTCTGGTAGGATATGTGAGGCAATGGTTTAGATCCCTTGTACGAGGTAGTATTGCATATTTCGAGGCATTCAAAACACTCTTCCTTACAAGATGGGGAGATAATAAAAACCGCCTTCAATTGTTGACCCAGTATAATAACATGAAGATATCACTTGATGAAATGGTGTAGGAATTCTTGGTTAAATTCATGAAAATATATAATGCAATTCTTGATGAAGTAAAACCCCCACCTAAAGTTGCTCAGCTCAGATATGTTGATTCTTTCGAAAGTGATTTTTCTTTATTATTGAGAGAACAAAGATATGTCACATTGGATGATATGATGACATATTCCATCGAAGTTGAATTAAACCTAATGGCCTCAAGAAAAATGAAAGCTAATTCTGGCAGAAACATCAGCAGAACTCAGGATAAAGCACAAACTTCCACATCACAAACATCAGAGGAAAGATTCGAAGCGATGATGAGAAACATGGAAAGGATGATGGAAATAATGGCATTAGGAAACAGACCCAACCCTAGAGAACAGGCTGATGGTCCACCCAGAAATCCAAGAAGACCAGTTGTTCCACAGATTAGACAAAGAGAACAGAGAAATTAGGGAAACCAGGAAGCTCAAGAGGACCAAACAAATAAAGGAAACCAGGCAAACTAGGGAAATCAAGGAAATCAAGGGGAACAACAAATAAGGCCTCCTTTTCAAAATAATTATGTGAATGAAGATTATAATGAATATTTTTAAGATATGTGAACTGTTGCGATGACAAAGAAACTAAGGTATTCTTGACCAAAGAAGAACATGACCAATTATTGGATGCAAGTGAGATATTTTTGCAAGATGAAGAGGAGAGGATATCAGTAGAAAGAGAAGATTATGAGACCAGATTTCAAAATGCCATCATGCAATTCCAAAGGTAGTACAACCTACGAAATCAAAAGACACCTCCAAACCCTCCAAAAGGTAATATTCCAAAGACAAATCCCACCAAATAATCTCAAAGTAATGTGTCCTCTTCTAGTCAGCCCAAAAAGGAATCCACTGGGAAAGAACCACCTGTAAAGGACCCCAATGTGAAATATTATGCTACAAAGGATACTGTGGAAAAGGGGAAGCAGAAAGAAGAACCTCAGAATAAAATAAGTGGTCACCAAAGAGGTAAAAAAAACTCCATCCTCTTTTGATTTCAAAAGTGAAATGGCTAAGATAAAAATCTCGATACCATTCAATGAATTGATCAAGAATAGTGAATAAAGAAATCAGATCATCAAGATGCTCAAAATGGGACAAACCTCTGATACCCTAAACATACAAGATGATCACCTAGCCATCTTATTCGAGCCAAGAGTAAAAGAAGGTAGTGAAAACGAAGAAGTCCCTCCTTTCTATGTCAGCTTAAAAATCCACGATATGAATTTATGTAATGCCATGCTGGAATCCAGAGCGTCTCACAACCTAATGCCCAAAGTGGTCATGGAACAATTAGGTCTTGAGGTTACAATACCTTATAAAGATCTATTCTCCTTTGATTCGAGAAAGGTGAAATGCCTTAGAATGATCAAAGATATGGTGGTTTCCTTGGCACAAATACCAGCAAAGAATATGGTAATGGGTGTGGTGGTCACCGATATCCCTCTGAAATTCAGGATGCTATTATCTAGGTCATGGGTTGCAAAGATAAAAGGAACCCTCCAAATGGATATGTCATATGCCACTATTCTTGTCTTTGGTCAAGACAAAAGATTGTATAGGGAGGTTCTACTTAAATATATGGTTAGCAACAAATCACAACCGACCAACCATCCTATTTACTTAGTAAGTACTAAGTTGGGGTCTTCCATTTTCTTCAATGACCTATGTTCTGGAGTAGAAGAGACAAAAATAGTCTTGGCAGATAAAGGTATATCCGAACAACAAATGGAGGAAATTTTAGAACAATGGGGTGATGCAGAAGATCAGGTATGGAAAATGAATTTTGTCGGATTTGCATGCAGAGAAGGAGCTGGAGATGGTGTGTGGATAAATCATCCCAAAGGAGATGCGAAATTATGCTCTTACAAACTCGTTTTCGAATGCACGAATAATATGGATGAGTATAAAGCGTTAATATTGGGGTTGAAAGTTTTGGAAGAATTGGGTGCCAAAAATATTGTTGGGCTTGGAGATTTTGAGCTTAGCATCAATCAGATCAAAGGCATCTACCAAGAAAAACATCGCAAATTGAGGGCTTACAAAAACCCGGTACTATAATTCCTGGAGAATTTTTTAGAATGCAGCCTTTCAATAATTCCAAGAGAGAAAAACCAGGTTGTTGATGCTTTAGCTACCTCGACAACAGTTTTCAAAGTCCCAATTTTTCTAGAAAAAAGATACAAGGCTGAGGTCAAGTATAGGCCAGCAATACCAGAAAATATGAAGCACTGACAAGTCTTTGAGAACGACAAACAGATAGAAAACTTCCTCAAAATGGAGAATGAGTTTGAAATATTAAACATTGATGATGAATATTGTGACGATGAGGTGAACACAACTACATTCACCAAAGAGGGATACTTTGATAATCAGATTGCTAGCAGAGACATTGTATAGCTGAAGAGAAACATCATCCCCAAAGGCCTGGTACCATTAGAGAAACTTTTTGATAACAATGATGTGGTCAAAATTCCAAAGATCACAGTAGATGATGGGGATGTGGAAGATTGTAATATTGGGACTCTAGAAGACCTGAAAATCATTAAACTGTCCAGGAAGCTCAGCCTTGAAGTCAAAGAAAGGTATGTTAATTTAATGAAGGAATTCCCTGGTGTCTTTTCTTGGAGTTATGATGAGGTGAAATTTTATGACACTAATATAATCCAACATGTTATCCCAATAAAGGAAGATCACAAGCGATTCAAACAGAAATTAAGAAGAATAAATCCTTTGTTGTTACCATTGATAGAGAAAGAAGTGAAAAAATTGTTTGAAGCAAAAATCATAGTGTCCTTGAGATTTTCCAAATGGGTGGCCAATCTAGTGCCAGTTAGAAAAAAGAGTGGGGAGATCAGATTGTGTGTGGACTTCAAGAACCTAAATAAAGTATATCTTAAAGATAATTATCTATTGCCCAAAATGGATCATATTTTACAAAATGTGGTAGGCTCTCAAAGGATGTCAATGTTAGATGGTTTCTCGGGATACAACTAGATCATGGTACATCTTGACGATCAAGAAAATACAGTGTTCACCACACCTTGGGGAACATTTATATATGCCAAAATTCCATATGGACTTATGAATGTTGGGGAAATGTTTCAGAGGGCTATGTATATAGACTTTGCAGATGAGAAAGATAAGTTCATTGTTATATATCTGGATGTCATTACTGTGTATTCTTCCTCAGATCAAGAACACATCAAACACCTCAGAAGAGCATTTGAAAAGTGCAGAAATTTTGGCATATCCTTGAATCCAAAAAAGTCTAATTTTTCCATGGAAGAAGGAAAAATCTCGGGGCATATTATTTCAAAGGAAGGGATAAAGGTAGACCCCAACATAGTGGATGGAATCTTGAAGATTGGCATACCTATAAGCAGAAAGGAAGTACAATCCTTCTTGGGCAAAGTAAACTTCCTGAGGAGATTCATTCCTAATTTAGCTGAAATCATAAAACACATCACTAACATGTTGAAGAAGGGAAATGAGATCAAATAGGTCCCTGAGGCTAGAAAATCCTTTAAAGACATCAAGGTAGAATTGACAAAGGCTCCTGTGCTGGCTAGTCCAGATTTTGAGAAAGATTTCATACTATTCTCTTTTGCTTCTAAGCATACCATTGCAGGAGTATTACTTCAGAAGGATGACCAAAATTTTGAGAAACCCATAGTGTAATATCCCTCGGTCGAACCCAATTGTAAATGTAAGACAAGCATACTTAAGATGGTGAGTTGTTTTGACATCATCTGTCATGGCATAGTGTGCGAAGGTAATGCGCAGTAAAATAATGTGATAGTGCACATTCCAGAATACCGTGCACAACATTTTAAGCATGACGCAGTAAAATGAGGAATAATACACATTTATGGATACCGCACGTAGTAACTAAAGAGCACGCAGTATTAAGGTTAGTGAACCTTTATGTATACGATATGCATTATAGGTTGGTGAGCCAGTATTATAAGTTGGATGCTTATGTTTTGGAATTAGGCTAGAACACCTAGATGTGAAAGGCCAGTGCGCCTATTTTGTATATGTCTCATGATTAATATAAAATATATCGTTGCACGCAAACCGACCACGATAAAAGAGAAGGGGGATTGAATTCCACTGGTTAGGGAAAGGGAGAGCCAAAAGGAATATTATATTAATATTTCCTTAAAACATAAAGTAAGGATAATTAATTTATCCTAAGTCCTGAAGTTGGGGACAAGTGGCCAAAAGTAACTTCCAGCATGACAAGTGTCAAGTTGGGGACATGCATACTTATTGTCGAGACTCAACTCAGTTGGGGGACTGGGGGGATCATTGTTACATTACTCTTCCATCTTCAGACCATCATTTTTGGGGAAAAATGCTTACATTCATTCAGTAGATCATTCAGCCATGATTCCATGACCATTTTCCCACTCACACAGTCATGTATCTTCAAACATTCATTTCACTATACCCAGAACCTATATCCATGACTATCCTTGTTCGTGGAGCTGGTTAGTGTGGGAGAAGGATTGAAGAAGCGGGTTGTCAAGCATGTGAGAAGTAGAAGAAGGGGGTTTTCAGGCCCGTGAGCAATTCTCTAAGTGGGAGAATTGTTGTGGATCGATTTCCTGAAGGTGATAAACTATAGTTACGGTGCTCGGAGACTTCCGGTCTGGTCTGTTGCTGAAGCCCTGGAAGGGAAGTGGGGCAACCAAGGGACTCTTGAGCACATAAGGTGAAGAATTCCTTGGTTGGGATAGCCATGTGGAGAATGAGGGGCTGTAAGTTTTTGGTTGAGAGAGCACTGTGACAGATTCTTTCCTGTTGTCCATGAGCCATAGCCTGGTTAGGAATCCCTTTACTTGGGTGGAGTTCAGTCCCAGCTCGGGGGTGACTCACTGTTGAGAGTGATGAACAATGTAGTCTAAGGATGGAAGGTTTGTGGAAGGTCTGCACGTAGTTGGTGACATTCATACCAAGATAAGTACCAGTTGTGTATTAAAATGACATGTTACATTGTTATTTAACATGTTTGTTTATGAGTTACTTACAATTCATGTTTTATAATTGTCTGTATGTTTATGGGTATTTCCCGTACATAATGCATTACTGAAGTTGTCATTATTTCGTTATGAAATGGTATGTTACCATATGTATAGTCTGTCATGTTATATGTAAAGCTTCCGCAAGAGGGTTGTGTGTGAATGTGTAATTACATGCAGTTCGATTTGTATATATGCATGCGTGTATGCATTTTTATATGTAAATATTATGTAGTATAACTCAGTAGAATACCGGGTATGTACTGTAAGTTCTGTAGTGAGGTAACGAGGGCGTTACCTGGTGAGTTTGGTGATGTCTCATGGCTTAAGTGAGTGAACGAGCGTACGAGCGCGTGCACGTGCGTGTGTGTGTGTGGGGTCGGGGGACGTTTCATTTTGGTATCAGAGCTCCTTAGTTCTAACACTGAGCCTGGACGGGCCAAAAGGGTTCAGTTGAATCGAATATTCACAGAAGATTAATCTTGAAATGGCTGGTTTACCAAGGTCACAGAGTGTCCATGGTAAATTTCTGGCACTGCATGGAGATACGTTGACGTGCTGGAGTGCGCGGTAAATTTTGGGCACCGTGTGGGAAAATGTTAGCGTGCAAATGTGCGCAGAAAAATTGTGGTGTTACATGGAAGGATATAGTGTGTAGATGTGTGCACTATATTTAGCTTTGCGTGGTATATACCCTTACTAATGATGCACATAGTGTGTGCGGTATTGCAAAACACAGAGGAGTTTTGTAGGTGCACGTGGATTAGTGAGCGCAGTAGGGCATATTGAACTTTGACATGGTACAATGCGTAGAGCGAAATGCATGTGGAATATCAATGTGCGATACAAAAACTATGCACAGTGGGTACTGAAGCGCAATGCCAAAGTAATGCACGCAAGTTTTGGCGCAATGGAGAATAAACGTATAGTAGATGAAGGTGTGAGGAAGTAGGATTTACCTTATGGTGTGGTTGCGTACAATAAATACGAGTGTACCGGTTGGATTTTGTGTGCACAAAGTTATTTGGAAGGCGAACAACAATAGAACGCAGTGGATTTCTATGAGTCTGAGTTTAATAGAAAATTTGCATAGTATTGGGGGGGGGAAGAAACACACAGCCGTGACAGAACATTAATTAAAATGAATTCAGAATGGTTTGAGATGAAATAAATACAGTCTAAACTACTAAAGCTGAGAGAATCTCAGAGATGAATTATGGGTTTTACTTCCTCTAACTCCAAACAAAATGAAAGTAAAATACAATCTTTCAAGAATGCATACTAAGAAGGAAAAACAGACTCATAACACCACCATATTGAATCTGTCATGAATAGTCCTTAAATCCGCTTCTGCAGTTATATATATATATTCATTTAATCTCAAAATTACAAAAAGGCCTTTCTGCGCAGAGGGCAGACACATTTGTAGAATTCAAAAATGATCGGACTTCTTCATAATTCTACAAATAGTATGAAGTTACAAAAAGGGACCGATAAGATTAGGTCTATCGTCTTCGGAGTTCCTTACCTCTGTTACCTTCTGTCCAAAAATTTCTGAAATATACTTAATTCTATGAGAGGACTCATTTCAACTTAGCTATTTCCTCCTTTAAAGTATCAAGTTAGACAGGTTGATTCTCTCCAAAATTTTCAGCCGCTTCAGCTATGGCTTCCTTTTTCGATTGCTTGCTCTGTTTCTTCTTAACAGCTCCATTGTTGATGACTAGATCCCTCGTGATAGGATTTAGCTTGACTTCCGACTTAGATTCTACGACAGGTTCCGTATGAAACTTAGTCGCTAGGATGTACGCGACTACCTTTTCCTTCTTACTCGCAAGAAAGTATTTCATGTTGCTGGAATAACCCATCTCACTGGATATAGCTTTGTCCATGTGCCCCAATTCTTGCAGACACTGAAATTTTCTTACAGAGATCAGAAAGCAGAGAAAAATTGGAAGACTATTCCAATTATGGATAAAATGATTCTTTCAAACTCGAAAATTGGTAATTATAGAGTCCCAATGATGAATCACTGACAAACTTTTGTGAAAATATGATGGTTTCCATGCACAATTAATCCATTTCAAATGATTAAGCCGTGTGAGTTCGTTATGGCGACGTTCATTGGACTTCATGCAACTGTGAAGTACTGAACAAGTGAAACAGGTGATCTGAATAATCGTCGTCCACCCCACGAATGGTGGATTTGACATAATGAAACACGTGACGTCAGGACTTTGGCGATGATTTAGTTCATGCTAAAATTCTCGAATTGAGTTCTATCTAAAAAAATTTGTGGTGATAACACCCGGAACTCAGACGAAATAATTCTGATGTATAGATTGAACCAAAATGGTTCGTGTTCTTCTTGAATTGTGGAATTAGTTAGCCTAATAAGATTTGATGGCTACACTTTTTGTATAATTGACAACAACTAGATCAGATCAGTGCAGAATCCATAGGAATGGAAGAGGCTCAGGGAAACTTTAGTCAGCAAGATGAGAGAAGAGGGATGAATGTCCATTTGGACATTGAAGGAACAAACTCTAATGGACATGGAGAGGAAAGAGATGAAAACCTGAATATGGTAGAGACCATTAAAAATTTGCAAAGAATGTCCAAAGCCATAAAGACGATAATGAAAAAATTATGAAAGCCAAGGAACAACAAGATGAATTCAACATGAAGTTATTGAAGGGCTTGAATAGAATAGAAAATAAATTGGACAAGGAGAGTGGTACAAGAAAATATGGAAATCACAAACATTCGGATGAGAAAAGAAGTACAAAAAGTGTTAGCAGACATCACCACTCCCCGAGGAATTCCAATAAAAGAGCAGGTAGTAGCACGAGTTCATCCCCTATCAAACAACATAAGAGGTCTGAAATGGATGAGCTACAAGGAGAAATGAACAAAATCAATCCTCCTACATTTGATGGTGAACACAAGAAATATGAAGATGTAGAAACATGGTTGCAGGGCATGAGGAAGTATTTTCAATTGCATAACTATTCTTCTCATGCAGAAGGCAAAATTTCCATTTATCAACTCAAAGGAAAGACATCCATGTGGTGGGATCAGCTCGTGCAGGTGCAACACCTTAAAGAGAAAAGTGTTACTTGGAAGGAATTCAGGAAGTATTTTTAGAAGAAATACCTGACCAAGAGATATTATGACAAGAAAATGAAAGAGTTATTTGAACTCAAACTTGGAAGTATGACCATAGATGAATATGAAGGAAGATTTATAGAACTGCTGAAGTACGTCTCTTTCATCAAAGATGAGACAGTTAAAATTCAAAGGTATTTGAGTGGACTACCAACATTCATCAGTGAAAAAATACAATATGATGATCCTAAGACTTTGGAAGAGACCCTTAGGAGAGATAAGTGCCTTTATGATCAGCAGAAAACAAGGCCAACTTTCCAAAAGGCTTGGGAAGACAAAAAGAAATTCAAAGTGGATCAGAGGAAGAAGGGGTATAAGCCACCATTCTTCAGAAATAATCCACAAGAGCAACAAATTCCTAGAGAACCCATAATGATTGACATAGGAAGTCAAAGGCCAAGGCAGACACCTATGAAATGTTGGGGTTGTAAAGGAGATCATAGGTTTAGAGATTGTCCTCACAAAGGTGAAAAAAGAAGGATTGTTCACAATGTACAAAAAGCTAAAACAGTGAGGGACATGGGAATAAATGTGCCAAGGATCTATGCAACCCTAGATAACAAGAAAGAAAAGTATCAGTGACACATGATTAAAGTGGAAGGTGTGATCAACAACCAAACCATTACTATTTTAATTGATTCAGGAGCTAGTCATAGTTATATAGATCCTAAGATGGTAGAAAGTTTGCAATTTCCAAGAAGCAAGCATGGAAAATCTTGGTTAGTACACTTGGCAACAGAAGACAAAAGAAAATTAAATGAGATGGTTAAGTCATGTCTCATGGACATGAACAGATTGAACACCAAGGCACATTTGAACATCTTGCCTTTAGGTTCCTATGACTGTCTAATTGGGATGGATTGGTTGGACCAACATCATGCTCTCTTAGACTATCGTAACAAAGAATTTACTTGCTTGGATGAAGAAGGGAACCAAAGGAAAGTGCAGGGAATT
>ML831665.1:57917-70467 GCA_009831015.1 Picea engelmannii | reverse complement strand
TCGCCTCAGATGTAGAGGTTTCTAGATTAGATTTCTTCATTGTTTCCTCAGATAGTAAAGCTCCAACAATAACATCAAAATCAATACTTTATGTTGAACTAAAACCAATAGAGGTAACAAAGTGATCATAATGTAATCGCCTTATCTTCAGATTCAAATTTTACTCCCATGCTAGTCAACTAGACTAAAAGAGTATTAAAAGTATTTAAATGATCAACTATTCATGTACCGTACTTCATGCACAAATTATACAACTGTATTTTTAGGAAGATCAAGTTCATCAAGGATTTTGTTATATACAATCTTTCCAGCTTTGCCCACAAACCAGTTGTTGTCTTCTCTGTAACAATGTTGAACATAACATCATCAGCCAAACACAGATGTATGGCACTCAGTTTTCTCACATCAATCTCTTTCCACTCTTCATCTGAAATGGTCGCGAGTTTATTTGATTTTCCCAAAAGCGCCTTCACCACGCCTTGTTGCACGAGAAGATTGTACATCTTCACCTTCCAAATCTCAAAAAAACAAAATCCATTGAACTTCTCGATTTCAAACATAACACTCTAAGTTTTCGTCAATAACATAAGAAGAAACTCAAAAACCACTCCTTATACAACCCAACCCCTTTTATATGAAAATAATCTTATACTTAAAAATTGAACCCAAAACTAATGGTGAAAAGGTTTTAAAAATATTTTATACCTTAATAAAACCTTTTAGCAAATCCACAAAGAATTCAATTCTTTAAAAATAATATTTAATATCCTTCAGAAGATAAGAAGAGGCCAATGTACCCTTTACCTTTATGGGCAAGCAATTCTTTAAAAAATAATATTTAATATCTTTCAGAAGATATGAAGAGGCCAACGCACCCTTTACCTTTATGGGCAAACATTGATTTCTAAATTTCAAAACAACGTAAGTGCCTCTATGAATCAGCATGCCCTTAACCAGTAGAGTCCAGCGCGGATCAGAAGGACAATGCTCCCCACGCACCAGCGCGGATCAGATACAAAACATTCAGCCACAAGCTAAATCCCTCTCCCTGAGATCTGATACCAGTTGTTAAATTTGACAGCCACAGTCTTTATCAATTCGCAACAAACACACACATAAAATGGAAAAATGAAAACACAATGATTTACATGCTTCACCCAGCTTTGGGCTAGAAAAGTATAGATTTATTTATTGTTCTTTAGAAATAAATCTATTCACAAAAAAGGTATAGATTTATTTATTGTTCTTTAGAAATAATAGTTACATCAGCTCACTCTCATCTCTCACTGTATACATGAATTTTAAGTCTTCCTCTCACAATTTCAAGAAACAGAATTCATTAATTACAAACCAAACTAATTCTATTTATGGTTGTTTGTTTCAACAACAACCAGATTCTAGGAATCAATCATTGCACAAGCTGTGGAAGTAGACCGTCGCCTAATCACCGAGTTGTTGTCACCATTTAACAGTTATCACTAATCATGCCACCTAAGAACATGTCACCAACAAGATTTTCATATCTCATAATGACATAATCAATAAGCTCATCAAATCTCATACTAACATAATCAATGTGCTAATTGTAAATGTACATAAATCATGAAGTCACAACATACATAATAGAAATTATCATAATGCAATCCTCTCTATATAATATTATAACATAATCAATGTGCTAATTGTAAATGTACATAAATCATGAAGTCACAACATACATAATAGAAATTATCATAATGCAATCCTCTCTATATAATATTATAGAGAGGAAATATATATTTTAAAACTCATAAATATTGATATAATATTTATAATATATAGTTATATAGAGATAATATTAACTATATAATATTATAGAGAGGAAATAATATCATGAAAAGAAACTATATGGACATTATATTATAATATATGCCTTATGCCATCATCATAATATATTATATAGTATAGTATAGCATAAGGCCTACTATACTATATAAACTATACTATATAAGGCGATTATTAGTATAGTATATAATTGTCATTATATATTGTATAGTATAATATATATTATATAGTATAGTATATATATTATATAGCATAAAGCATTTCATGATAAATAATATATATGGACATTATGAAGTACAATGAATCGAGAAGGCATTTCAAAGATGAATATATTAATGCCAAATTAAAAAAAAAAAAAAAACACAAGGCCTTAACACGATGATAGTACTCTCTTTCACATGAAGTCTCTTGGAACTAGACTCCCTCTTAGTAAGCAAGATTAATGGGAACCATATATTCATCAAGTGTTTTTCTTTTTGTTTATTCAAGTATGGGATGTTGAAATCCTTAGTGGAATTTGGCCAATTATATGAGTATTGTGTAGATGGGTTTTCATGAGAGGTTTTTTAATTTTTTTCCAACATATTTTTTATTTCTTTTTATAGAAGTTATTTTTGATGTTATGATGGGTAAGAATGAGTATCCAATAATGATTGGTAAAAAAATATCATATATAATGTTTTGTGTAATTTGTGATAATGCTAAGCAAACTAACTAATTTGATGGTTGTGAATCAAACATAGATAATAACGATTATAAGAATAAAGAACCTTAACTCTAAGTTATGTTTACAATTCTCAAACTCACATTATTCGTGAAATAAATGGACAAAGTAAGAAAGAAAACCATAACATGAATAAGAGCTTATAAAGAATGAAATAAGAACTCCATTATCCATTAAAAGTGACCAAGAAGACACATATGAAGAGAACTTGATGAAGACTTGTGTGCTCCAAATCCCCCTCATTGGGGTGGGTCCTTGGCTTCCTTGGTGTATGTATGATCCCCTCCTTAGTGTGTGAGAAAGGTACCTATATATGAAATGAAATATCAAGAGGAAGAGGTCCTCAAGGTTTTTGGTGTGATTTTGACAGTGTAACCTTACTATGGATGGATGGATGATGGTTATAGTGACTTCAAAGAGTTTATTTTTAGGGAAACTTGTGGATAATCCCCCATTGACATGATCTTCAAAATAGTGGCTAAAGATGACCAAATCAATGTTCACAACTATGATTAGGGTTTAGAATGGTCCACATATAACTAACTTGCCAATTTGACAAATTTGACCGTGAAATAGTGAAAATTGGTTACTTAGCGGAATCATGTAGCTTTTGGGGATATTATCTGCGTTGTCTCCTTTTTGTAAAAATCTAAGTTTGACTATGTAGTTTCCAAATATCATATGATGAGAAAATGAGATGAATTGGAAATTAAACATACCAATAATATAATATTTTGGTAAGACTACTCGAAATGTTGCAAGTGAATATTTTTTAGGTAATAACAGGTGACATTGGGAATAAGACAATACATTACCATGAATCATGTCGTGATTTGAATGATAAGGAGGCATCATAGTTGAGGTACTTAGATTGTGAATCGGACATCACAACAGAATTATCAAATAAGGCAACCTCAAAGTACTTGGAGGTGGATGCAAACTCTATTTGATGTATAGTTTTAGTTTTTGCCGATTTTCTTGACGTAACACTACTGTAAACATTGCAAGTGAACAATTTTTAGGTAATAAGATGTGATATTGGGATTAAGACAATACATTACCATAAATCACCTATTTCAATGAGAAAAAGACATCACTGTTGAGTTACTTAGGTTACAAATCGAATATCAACTAGCAACTTCAAAGTACTTAGAGGCATATGTAAACTTTGCTTGATGTATAGTTTTGTGGCTTTTCTTGAGATCTTCCCTCGTTAAAACTAAAGAGGTGATTTATGATGGCATGTATTTATTAATATAATCATTGATGTAAAAACCAATGATACAAACAAAATATTTCAATAAAAATACTAAACACGTCACAAGTGAACAAATTTTAGATAAAATACTATTGGGGAATCATGGAAGAAACCATTTTGAAAAATAAATATACTATTAAAAAAAACGTTAGATCAAAATTTAAGGAAAAAATGTGGTGTGATAAAGAGTTAGAGGGAAAAAGAAAATTAAGGTATTATAAATATGTAATCAACCCTAATCTAGAAGATCAAAATTATCTATCTGTTTTTCCAAGAGTAAAGAAAAAAATAAGCATTGCTAAGATAAGAACAAATTCTCATGAGCTCCATAGTGAAACTGGGCATTGGTCAATTCCTAAAACAACATGGGATGAAAGAGTGTGTCACCTTTGTGACACTAAGAAGGTTGAATATGAAAATCACTTTCTCTTAGATTGTCTAGCCTATACCCATATTAGATCTCATTTTCAAAATATTGATCACACTACCAACCTTCCTAACCTCTTAACTCAACAAAAGTATGGTGATCTTGGAAATCTTATCTTAATTCTTTCCGAGCATAGAAACAAAATTATAAAGAATCACAAGTAATCACTTACCCTCTTAAGGGCCCATAGACCGATTATGTCTCAGTGAACGTTAATCATCATCATCATCATCATCATTGATATTGGAAATAAAATAATACATTATTACCCGGACAAGAGTACACCTATTGAAAATGGATAGATTTAATGAGATTTTAATCATAAATGGATTTTTAATGGACTAGATATCATATGCCGTGAATATTCTTAGTGGTCACACTAAATGAAAGGTTGTGATTTGAACCATTAACTTCCCTGCATGGAAAAACGTGTCCATTCATCATTAAAAAATGTGATTAAAGTGATTAATATAATAAACCAATGTCTATGAAGACACATGTGATTTGAATCACCAGAATCTAATAACCATTGTTGATCATAACTTGAAACAATACCAATTGTTAAAACTTCATCAACCATACTTGAACTTGTTGTTGAATCTGTTACAGTTGTGTTTGCTTCCTTCGTCTCCTTTGGAGGGTCTTCTTTGGTGGTTTTTTGTGGCTTCCAACAATCCTTCTTTAGGTGTCCAAATTTGCCACAAAGCCAACACTTAAGCTTTCTGTTCTTTCCCTTCATCTTTGACCGAGAAAAATCCCTTTGAACATGTCCTCTTTCTTTAGGTCTTCCTCTAACCACCATTGCCTCAGATGTAGAGGTTTCTAGATTGGATTTATTTATTGTTTCCTCAGACACTAAAGCTCCAACAATAGCATCAAACTCAATACTTTTTGTTGAACTGAAACCAATAGAGGTAACAAAGTGATTCCATGACTCGGGAAAAGAACGTAATAATGTAATCGCCTTATCTTCAGATTCAAATTTTACTCCCATGCTAGTCAACTGGACTAAAGGAGTATTAAAAGTATTTAAATGAGCAACTATTTGTGTACTTTCCTTCATGCGCAAAATGTACAACTGTCCTTTTAGGAAGATCATGTTTGTCAAGGATTTCGTTATATACAAGCTTTCCAGCTTCGCCCACAAACTAGTTGTTGTCTTCTTTGTAACAATGTTGAATAGAACATCATCGGCCAAACAGAGATGTATGGCACTCAGTGCTCTCGCATCGATCTCTTCCCACTCTTCGTCTGAAATGGTCACGAGTTTCTTTGATTTTCCCAAAAGCGCCTTCACCATGCCTTGTTGCACGAGCAAATTGTGCATCTTCACCTTCCAAATATTAGAAAAACAAATTCCATTAAACTTCTCGATTTCAAACATAGCACTCTAAGTTTTCGTCATTAACACAAGAAGAAACTCAAAAAACCACTCCTTATAAAACCCAGCCCCTTTTATATGAAAAATAATCTTATACTTGAAGATTGAACCCAAAACTAATGGTGAAAAGATTTTAAAAATATTTTATACCTTAATAAAACCTTTTAGCAAATCCACAAAGAATTCAATTCTTTAAAAATAATATTTAATATCCTTCAGAAGATATGAAGAGGCCAGTGCAACCTTTACCTTTATGGGCAAGCAATTCTTTAAAAAATAATATTTAATATCTTTCAGAAGATATGAAGAGGCGAGTGCACCCTTTACATTTATGGGAAAACGTTGATTTCTAAATTTCAAAACAACGTAAGTGCCTCTATGAATCAGCGTGCCCTTAACCAGTAGAGTCCAGCGCGGATCAGAAGAACAATTCTCCCAACGCACCAACATGGATCAGATACAAAACATTCAGCCACAAGACAAATCGCTCTCCCCGAGATCTGATACCAGTTGTTTAATTTGACAGCCACAGTCTGTATCAATTCGCAGCAAACACACACATAAAATGGAAAAATGAAAACACAATGATTTATGTGGTTTGCCCAGCTTCAGGCTATGTCCACCAAGCAAGATATAGGTTTTCTTATTGTTCTTTAGAAAGAATAGTTACAAAAGCTCACTCCCATCTTTCACTGTATACATGAATTTAAAGTCTTCCTCTCACAGTTTCAAGAAACCAAATTCATTAATTACAAACAAACTAATTCTATTTATGGTTGTTTGTTTGAACAACAACCAGATTCTAGGAATCGATCATTGCACAAGCTGTGGAAGTGGACCGTCGCATAATCACTGAGTTTTTGTCACCATTTAATAGTTATCATGAATCATGCCACCTAAAAACATGTCACCAACAAGATTATCATATCTCATAATGACATAATCAATAAACTCATCAAATCTCATACTAACATAATTAATGTACTAATTGCAAATGTACATAAATCATGAAGTCACAACATACATAAGAGAAATTACAATAATGCAATCCTCTCTATATAATATTATAAAGAGGAAATATATATTTTAAAACTTATAAATATTGATATAATATTTATAATATTTATAATATATAGTTATATAGAGATAATATTAACTATATAATATTATAGAGAGGAAATAATATTTCAATATTTGTAACATATAGTTATATATAATACTATATAATATTATAGAGAGCAAATATATTAAATCATGTTTGCATTGACTAGGAAAACAATCATGAACAAACAAGTGAGGCTATATTATGAGAAAGCATTCAAATGCTAAGCATGACCTAAAACCATAAACTTGCATGCAATCAAAAAGTTAAATTAACCAATCATTATGCTTCATAATCATGAAAAGAAACTATATGGACATTATGAAGTACAATGAATCGAGAAGGCATTTCAAAGACGAATATATTAATGCCAAATTAAAAAATAAAAAGAGCATGAGGCCTTAACACGATGATGGCCCTCTCTTTCACAAGAAGTCTCTTGGAACTAGACTAAGTAATTTTAATCAAGTATGGGATGTTGAAATCCTTAGTGGACTTTGGTCAATTATATGAGTATTGTGTAGATGGGTTTTTATGAGAGGTTTTTTAATTTTTTTTCAACACATTTTTTATTTATTTTTTATATAGGTTATTTCTGATGTTATGATGGGTAAGAATGAGTATCTAATAATGATTGGTAAAAAAATATCATATATGATGTTGTGTGCAATTTGTGATAATGCTAAGTAAACTAACTAATTTGATGGTTGTGAATCAAACATAGATAATAGCGATTATAAAAATAAAGAACCTTAACTCTAAGTTATATTTACAATTCTCAAACTCACATTATTCATAAATTAAATGGACAAAGTAAGAAAGAAAACCATAACATGAATAAAAGCTTATAAAGAATGAAATAAGAACTTCATTATCCAATAAAAGTGACCAAGAAGACCCCTATGAAGAGAACTTGATGAAGACTTGTGTGCTCCAAATCCCCCTCATTGGGATGGGTCCTTGGCTTCCTTGGTGTATGTATGATCCCCTCCTTAGTGTGTGAGCAATGTACCTAGATATTAAATGAAATATCAAGAGGAAGAGGTCCTCAAGATTTTTGGTGTGATTTCAACACCGTAACCTTACTATGTATGGATGGATGATGGATATAGTGACATCAAAGAATTTATTTTTAGGGAAACTAGTGGATAATCCCCCATTGACTCGATCTTCAAAATAGTGGCTAAATATGCCCAAATCAATGTTTACAACTATGATTAGGGTTTAGAATGGTCCACATATAACTAACTTGCCAATTTGACAAATTTGGCCTTGAAATAGTGAAAATTGGTTACTTAGCGGAATCATGTAGCTTTTGGGGATATTATCTGCATTGTCTCCTTTTTGTAAAAATCTAAGTTTGACTATGGAGTTTCCAAATATCATATGATGAGAAAATGAGATGAATTGGAAATAAAACATACCAATAATAAAATATTTTGGTAAGCCTACTCGAAATGTTGCAAGTGAATAATTTTTAGGTAATAACAGGTGACATTGGGAATAAAAAAATACATTACCATGAATCACCTCATGATTTGAATGAGGAGGCATCATAGTTGAGGTACTTAGATTGTGAATCGGACAACACAACAACATTATCAAATAAGGCAACCTCAAAGTTCTTGGAGGTGGATGCAAACTCTATTTGATGTATAGTTTTAGTTTTTGCCAATTTTCTTGATGTAACACTACTCAAAACATTGCAAGTGAACAATTTTTAGGTAATGAGATGTGATATTGGGAATAAGACAATATATTACCATAAATCACCTATTTCAATGTGAAAAAGACATCATTGTTGAGTTACCTAGGTTACGAATCGGATATCAACTACCAACTTCAAAGTACTTGGAGGCATATGCAAACTATTCTTGATGTATAGTTTTGTGGATTTTCTTGACTTCTTCCCTCGTTAAAACTAAAGAGGTGATTTATGATGGCATGTATTTATTAAGATAATAATTGATGTAAAAACCAATGATATAAACAAAATATTTCAATAAAACTACTAAACACATCACAAGTGAACAAATTTTAGATAATATACTATTGGGGAATCATGGAAGAAACCATTTTGCAAAATAAATATACTATTAAAAAAAACGTCACATAAAAATTTAAGGAAAAAATGTGGTGTGATAAAGAGTTAGAGGGAAAAATAAAATTAAGGTATTATAAAAATGTAATCAACCCTAATCCAGAAGATCAAAATTATCTATCTTTTTGCCAAGTGTAAAGAAAAAAATAAACATTGCTAGGATAAGAACAATGTCTCACCAGCTCCATAGTGAAACTGGGCGTTGGTCAATTCCTAAAATGCCATGGGATGAAAGAGTGTGTCACCTTTGTGACACTAAGAAGGTTGAAGATGAAAAGCACTTTCTCTTAGATTGTCCATCCTATACCCATATTAGATCTCATTTTCAAAATATTGATCACGCTACCAAACTTCCTAACCTCTTAACTCAACAAAAGTATGGTGATCTTGGAAAGATTCTCTTAATGCTTTTCGAGGATAGAAACAAAATTATAAAGAATCACAAGTAATTACTTACCCTCTTAAGGTCCCATAGACCAATTAGGTCTGAGTGGACATTAATCATCATCATCATCATCATTGATATTGGAAATAAAATAATACATTATTACCCGGAAAGGAGTACACCTATTGAAAATGCCTAGATTTAATGAGATTTTAATCATAGATGGATTTTTAATGGACTAGATTTCATACGTCGTGAATATTCTTAGTGGTCACACTAAATGAAAGGTTGTGATTTGAACCATTAACTTCCTTCCATGGAAAAACATGTCCATTCATCATTAAAAAAAGTGATTAAAGTGATTAACATAATAAACCAATGTCTATGAAGACACATGTGATTTGAATCACTAGAATCTAATAACCATTATTGATCATAACGTGAAACAATACCAATTGTTAGAACTTCATCATCCATACCTGAGCTTGTTGTTAAACATGTTTCAGTTGCGTTTGCTTCCTTCGTCTCCTTTGGAGGGTCTTCTTTGGTGGCTTTTTGTCACTTCCAACAATCCTTCTTTAGGTGTTCAGATTTGCCACAAAACCAACACTTAAGCTTTCTCTTCTTTCCCTTCGATTTTGAACGAGATAAATCCCTCCAAACATGTCCTCTTTCTTTAGGTCTTCCTCTGACCACCATCACCTCAGATGTAGAGGTTTCTAGATTGGATGTCTTCATTGTTTCTTCAGACAGTAAAGATCCAACAATAACATCAAACTCAATACTTTCTGTTGAACTGAAACCAATAGAGGTAACAAAGTGATCCCATGACTCGGGAAAAGAACATAATAATGTAATCGCCTTATCTTCAAATTCAAATTTTACTCCCATTCTAGTCAACTAGACTATAAGAGTATTAAAAGTATTTAAATGATCACTTATTTTTGTACCTTCCTTCATGCACAAATTGTCAACTGTCATTTTAGGAAGATCATGTTCGTCAAGGATTTCATTATATACAATCTTTCCAGCTTCGCGCACAAACCAGTTGTTGTCTTCTCTGTAACAATGTTGAATAGAGCATCATCGGCCAAACACAGACGTATGGCACTCAGTGCTCTCGCATCGATCTCTTACCACTCTTCGTCTGAAATGGTCGCGAGTTTCTTTGATTTTCCCAAAATCACCTTCACCACACCTTGTTGCACGAGCAGATTGTGCATCTTCACATTCCAAATCTCAAAAAAAAAAATTCCATTGAACTTCTCGATTTCAAACATAGCACTGTGAGTTTTCGTCATTAGCAAAAGAAGAAACTCAAAAAACCACTCCTTATACAACCCAACCCAACTCTTTTTATATGAAAAATAATCTTATACTTAAATATTGAACCCAAAACTAATGGTGAAAAGGTTTTAAAAATATTTTATACTTTAATAAAACCTTTTAGCAAATCCACAAAGAATTCAATTCTTTAAAAATAATATTTAATATCCTTCAGAAGATATGAAGAGGCCAGCGCACACTTTACCTTTATGGGCAAGAAATTCTTTAAAAAATAATATTTAATATCTTTCAGAAGATATGAAGAGGCCAGCGCACCCTTTACCTTTATGGGCAAACGTTCACTTCTAAATTTCAAAACAGCGTAAGTGCCTCTATGAATCAACGCACCCACCCTTAACCAGTAGAGTCTAGCACGGATCAGAAGAACAATGCTCCCAACGCACCAGTGCGGATCAGATACAAAACATTCAACCACAAGTCAAATTTCTCTCCCCGAGATCTGATACCAGTTGTTAAATTTGACAGCCACAGTCTTTATCAATTCGCAGCAAACACACACATAAAATGGAAAAATGAAAACACAGTGATTTACATGGTTTGCCCAGCTTCGGGCTATGTCCACTAAGCAAGGTATAGGTTTTTTTTATTGTTCTTTAGTAAGAATAGTTACAAGCAACTCATTCTCATCTCTCACTCTATACATGAATTTAAAGTCTTCCTCTAAGCAAGGTATAGTTACAAGCAACTCATTCTCATCTCTCACTCTATACATGAATTTAAAGTCTTCCTCTAAGCAAGGTATAGGTTTTTTTTATTGTTCTTTAGTAAGAATAGTTACAGCGACTCATTCTCATCTCTCACTCTATACATGAATTTAAAGTCTTCCTCTCACAGTTTCAAGAAATGGAATTCCTTAATTACAAACCAAACTAATTCTACTTATGGTTGTTTGTTTCAACAACAACCAAATTTTCAGGAATCGAACATTGCACAAGCTGTGGAAGTGGACCGTCGCCTAATCACTGAGTTGTTGTCACCATTTAACAGTTATCACGAAGCATGCCACCTAAGAATATATCACCAACAAAATTATCATATATCATAATGACATAATTGATAAGCTCATCAAATCTCGTACTAACATAATCAATGTGCTAAATGTAAATGTACATAAATCATGAAGTCACAACATACATAAGAGAAATTACAATAATGCAATCCTCTCTATATAATATTATAGAGAGGAAATATATATTTTAAAATTTATAAATATTGATATAATATTTATAATATATAGTTATATAAAAATAATATTAACTATATAATATTATAGAGAGAAAATAATATTTTAATATTTGTAACATATAGTTATATATAATACTATATAATAATATAGCTCGAGGAAATATATTAAAGCATGTTTGCATTGATTAAGAAAACAATCATGAACAAACAAGTGAGGCTATATTATGAACCCATAAGCCTGCATGCAATCACAAGGTGAAATTAACCAATCATTATGCTTCATCATCATGAAAAGAAACTATATGGACATTATGACCTAAACCCATAACCCTACATGCAATCACAAGGTGAAATTAACCAATCATTATGCTTCATCATCATGAAAAGAAACTATATGGACATTATGAAGTACAATGAATCGAGAAGGCATCTCAAAGATGAATATATTAATGCCAAATTAAAAAGAAAAAAAAACAAACACGAGGCCTTAACACGATGATGGCCCTCTCTTTCACATGATGTCTTTTGGAACTAGACTCCCTCTTAGTAAGTAAGATTAATGGCAACCATATTTCATGAGGTGTTTTTTTTTTTTGTTTATTCAAGTATGGGATGTTGAAATCCTTAGTGGACTTTGCCCAATTATATTGTGTAGATGGGTTTTTATGAGAGGTTTTTTTATATTTTTTCCAACATATCTTTTATTTCTTTTTATAGAAGTTACCTTTAATGTTATAATGGGTAAGAATGAGTATCCAATAACGATTGGTAAAAAAATATTATATATGATGTTGTGTGCAATTTGTGATAAGTAAA
>ML831664.1:106367-116970 GCA_009831015.1 Picea engelmannii | reverse complement strand
ATATATATATATATATATATATATATATATATATATATATATATATATATATATATATATATATATTGTGTGGTGGCTTTCAAGTTGTGAGTGGTCGACTGTCCTTGTACAACTTCAGTCGACTCCCATTGATCATCCCTCTGAGTTTTGTGCCTGCTAAGTATTTTAGTTGTACAACTCCCCCATCTGTGACATTTTTTACTTCGTACGGTCCTAACCAGAGCATTCTTAGTTTTCCTGGGTGCTGAATGGATTTGTTGTCATATATCAACACTAAATCTCCTTACTTGAAATTTTTCTTCTTCATGTGTCTTTCATGCCAAGTTTTGTCCCTTGCTTTCTGAACTTGTTGGTGGAACCCTGCTAGGATCCGATCTTCCTCCATGGTCATCAACTGATTTAGTCTCTCATGTAATGCGCCTCATTCTTTCATGTGTGTAATTGCTACTATGCGCAAGATGAGTACTAGAAATTCTAATGGAACAACTGCTTCTTGGCCATATACCAGTTTAAATGGTGTGTGCCATGTCAACGTTTTTCACATGGTCCTGTAGGCCCACAATACTGCTGGTATTTTGAGGTCCCAATCATCCCTGTTGACATTACAGATCTTTTTCAGTGCATTCTCAAGGATTTTGTTAAATGATTCTACTGTTCCATTAGCCTGTGGGTGGTATGGTGTGCTCTTCTGATGATGGCCTTAAAACTCTTCAGTCATAGCATTGATAGTGTTGTTAATGAAGTTTGTGCCTTGGTCATTCATCAAAAATCTTGGCCACCCAAATCGAGTGATTATTTGTTCAAAGAGAAAGTGTTTTGTTGTTTTTGCATTGCAATCCTTCACTGGTGCTGCTTTTTACCATCTTGTCAGGTATTATGTCGTAGTAATAATGTACCTTGCTCCTATTCTTTTTGTTGGTGGGTTGATTGGTCCCACAAAGTCTATTGTCCATTTATCGAATGCCTATAATGTTACCTGTGGTCGTAATGACATCTCATCCTTTCTATTGGGTTTACCAACCCTTTAACAGACCTTGCATCTCTGGAAGTACTCCTTCGAGTCTTTGTGAATGGTCGACCACCATAGTCCTTTGCACAATACCTTCTACACGGTATATTTTCCTGCGTAATGTCCTCCTGCTATTCCCTCATGGGATTCTATTAAAACTCTTGGTCTTTCATGATCTAACACATATATTCGCAAGATTCTATCTGTACCCATTTTGTATAAGTTTCATGCGATTAGTTGATAGTCTGCAGCCCGAACTACCAGATTTTTCTTCTACGCAGTGTTATATTCATGTGGCGCAATACCTATTCTCAAATACTGAATGATATCTACAAACTATTCATCAACGATCTGGACTGAAAATAACTGTGCGTCCAAAAAATTGTCCTCTAAATTCATAGTTTGTTCTCCGTTTGTGACCCTTGATAGGTGGTCAGGTCCTGCATTCAATCTTTCTGGCTTGACTATTACTTCAAAATCAAATTCTTGAAATATTAGTAACCATCGATAGATTCTTCCCCCCAACATTGGCTTGTTGACTAGGTATTTAAGGGATGAGTGATATTTGAACATCTTAAAGTGTTTTCCCAATAAGTAATGTCTGAACTTCTACAGTGTGTAGACCATAGCTAGGCCTTCCCTCTCTGTAGTGTTATAGTTTTTTTCTCATTATGATAGATTTTTGCTCAAAAATTCTATAGGGTGAACCAAATATCCCGCTCCTAGTTGCGCCAAGATAGCTCCAAGTGCTATGGCTGATGCATATACATGTATGTGGAATGTCTTCTCCCATTCTGGAAATACTAGTATTGGCGCGGTGACCATGTTTTCTTTCAGCGTATCCAGACCGTGTTGACAATCGTCACTCCACTGAAACTTTGTATCTTTTCTTAACAATTTCTCCATTGGTGCGATAACCTGCGCATATCCTTTGATAAAATTTATGTACAATTCTATGTGTCCCAATGTCGCTCTTAGTTGATGGATTGTTTTTGGTGGTCGCAAGTTAACAATTACTGCAATCTTTGCAGGATCTACTAGTAAACCTTGTTTTCATACTATATGGCCCAATAGTATCCCAAACGGTGTTCTGAATATACATTTTTTTTTTATGTTTAATGATATTTGGCACTGCCTACATCTTTCTAACATCAGCCATAAGACCTCTATATGGTCTTTAAACAAACTATAGACTGTCCAATCATCCAAGTGTACCTCTAGAAACCGGTGGATGAATTCCTTAAATGCGATGATGACTACTTTGGAAAATATTGTTGGTGCATTATTAAGTCCAAATGGCATGACTATGTATTGGTAGGATCCCCATTCTGTAGAAAACGTGGTCTTGTATCTGTCTTCCTGTGCTATCTTTATCTGGTGGTATCCTGAGAATCCATCAGTGAATGAGTAAACTTTGTGTCCTCCTATGTTCTCCAACACTTCGTCCGTGAAAGGTGTAAGGAACGGGTCATGTAGGCATGCATCATTCAACTTCTTCAAGTCGACGCATATCCTTATCCCTCCTTGTTTTTTCTCCTGAAACACCATTGGGATTATCCATTCTAATTCTTCCGCTGGTTCTATGATTCTGGCTTCGAGCATCCTGTCGATATCATCTTTGACTTTCTGCTTATATATCGAGTTCAATCTGTATGGTCGTTTTCTAATCGGTCTCACTTCATCTCTGAGTAGTATCTTCATTTCTCCTATATCTCTTGCTATACCCTTCATCTCTGTAAATGTTGTGGGAAATAGGTTGATGTACTTGCACAGTAACTCTATTATGCTTTCTATTGTTTTCCCATGTAATCTCCAATGCTGGCCATTTTGGGATTCTCAATTGTCCCAATGTTGACTTTCCTCACCTTGATTGTCGCAGCAATGACTTCTGATTCTATAGGTGGACCCTCCACTCCTCTTTTGCCATCCTCTTCCTTGATCTGAATATCACGTGGATCATCTTCATCTAATACTTCCTCCTACACATGGTAACATGAAAATAGTTCTTTGACTATCTATTTGTTCCACTGTTGTTCTTCTGTTATGAGTTCAACTTATGGTCCCTTGATGAATATCACCCCTCTTATATGTTTAAGAGCTGCATCTATGTTGGGATTCTCATTCTTGAATGAAAAAGTGAATGTAAAATTATGTTGCAATACTGTCCAGGTCATAGTTCCTTTGCGCAGTTCCTGGTCTATATACCAGTTCGTTGGTATTCCCTCTAGAGTGTGTATGAAATGATGAGGCCATTCCTTTGGGGGTTTCATTTTCCACAACGTTCTACACTTCTCCAAGTGTTCCACTAGTTTCCCCTGTCCATCATACTTCAGTTGGTTGTTGTTTTTTTGTTTTTCATCGAACCTTATGCGTAGTAATCGCTTACATTGGTACCAATATGTGATTGTCTCTTTGTGTGCACCCCACCATCTTGAAGGTGTGGCCTTGAGTGCTATATCAAGTGCTAAGAGTATCTGATTCTCTAAAACTTCATCTTCTTACTGTGCCAAGAATACTTCTAGATAGTTTATTCCCTGGAAATTGGGTGGTTCCCTTATCTCTGTGCCTACCCATCTAACTGCGTGGTCTATTCGTGCACATATTCTCGTGGAAACTTTGTGTAGCCATTGTTTCTAGTTCTCTAAGCCGGTATCTGAGTCTGTCACACATGAATTAATTCTCCTCCAATTGATTATTCCATCTACAGTTGGGTTCACGTAATCCCCATCGTGCCCATTTTTTCTATACAATTGGTTGATTTCCTCTAAGTCTAAGCAAGTGGGTTCTACAAACTTCTGCCCTTCTGATGGGTCTAGTGGCACGATGACCCTGTATTCACCTAACTCAAATGTCATTTCTCTTGTCTTCAAATTGATTATGGCATGGTTGTCAAAAGCCTAATCCAAACCAAGCAACATTGGATATGGTGTTGTGTCGTCCTCTATTTAAATCACTTCAAAATATGATTTAGTGTGTGTTATCACTCCAAGAAACTCCTTAGGGTTGTAGGCTAAGGATGCTTGGTAACTTAAGAATAATGGTTTTTATGTATTTGGGAAAATGGGGTCTTCAATGATTTGTATAAGAAACAACTCATCACACATATAAATATATAGTGCTTTCAGTAAACAATAACCAGATCAAATAATTGAAAGAGAGGATGGAGAATACTAGTCTTGATTTGCCTATACAAGTGAAAGTAGGGCCTAATACAAGACAACAAGGAATCTTTTAATTTCAAGCCTATGAGTTCAACAAAGAGGTAACAGTCTTTATGAACTAAAATAAATTGAAATTAAAATACAGAGAATGAAAAAGATGAACAATTCTGGTATTGCAAACGAAAGGAAACTCCACTTTATTTCTGCAAAAAGAGTCTATACAATAGCATGAAAATGTCTCCCAGTTTGAACCCTTGTTTCATATCAAAAATAGGCATTTATAGCCTCTTACAAACAGTTTCACAGATCCTAAAAACATGGATATGTATTTAATAAAAACAATTCAATTCCATCTAAACAACTTGAAAATAAAGTCTTAATCACTAAAATTAGAACTCGAACTGTCTTCTATCTCCAAAATTCGCCATCTGCATCCTTTAGCTCCTGGTATCTGCAATGTGGTGAAGAATAGTAGGACACCTATCTTGACAGTTGAATCTCCCAACATTCATGGTCGATTTTTTAGGAAATGGTTTTGCATGTGTTACCAAAATTCTCTCGAACCTCTGATGCTAAACTCTTTGCATGCGATCTAATAGCCCATTGATACACTGGAGCTCCTTCAAAACCTGTTTGGAATGAACTGTCCTGTTCTTGGCTTCAAAAATTACTTTTCCCGCTTTCAGCAGCTAACTCGTTTAATTTTTCGCAGGTTAGCTGTTGAAAGCCATCACTTTCCACAGCTAACGGGTCATAAAATATAGCTTTGCGCTGGTGAAAGCCCCGATTGCACTCAAAATGAGTTTTCACCTCCAAAATTTCGATTTCATCAAAATTTAGTGTGTTTCCGATTTCTCACCTTGCATATTAACAACGACTTGAGCGAGAACCTTCAGATCTGGATGAGATTTTTGCCTCTGTTTTTGTTTTAACCTTCTTATCTGCCTTTTAAGGCATTTGGCAAGCCACCACAGGCTATTGTAATCTTTGGTGAGTTTTTTCTTTCTTTTCTTCTCTTTAACACTTTCCCTAGCCAATCTCTCAAATGCAGTATTAGTTTTTTCAAAGTTCTCATACAACTTCTTATACCTTTCTTTAATTACCCTTTCCAAAACCTCTTGCTGGGAAATTACCTCCTTCAGATGCTTGATCTTATGAGACTTCTTTGATTTGGAGATTTTTGATGTTTCTCCCTCTTCTGTATGGGTGAAGGTCTTATAGTTTTGTGCACACTCAGTTTTCTGCTCAGGATTATCAGTGACAGGGCATTGATCTTGCTGCTCTGATTCTGAATCTGAATAGGGAAAGTTTAATATATTCTTCCCTATACTCTGCTCTGTAGGACGCTCTGTGATTTGCTCTATGGTATTCTCTGTGATCTGCTCAAAGTTTAACCTTTTCTTCGACCTGCGGGGCTTCACTCCAGAAATTCTGTCTTCTGGAGGTCCTGGCAGAGTGCTTCTTTTTCTTGAACTACTTTGAGGGGAAGACTGTTTCTTTGAAGCTTTCCCTGGTTCATTTGCCAGCTGGGTCTGTGTTTCAAAACCTTCCCAGAATAAGAAATGATCCCAGCTCCTTCCCTGTTGTTTCAATTCCTCCAGGATGATTTATTTTATGAGGCCGAAGTGGCATAGAGTACTTTTTATGCTCAAGGGTTGAGCCCTAATCTTCTTGCAAACCTTAGTAAAACTTTTATGTAGGAAAAACGGTAAATTAAGGGGAGTCTTGCCTGTGAAATGACCCATGAGTTTGATGTGATACATCATAACTTTATCATATCTTCCCTCTGAAGTAATGTACAGTTGGATGCCTTTGAACAACTCCTGCCATTCTTCTTCTAGATAGGAAACCAACATACCTTTTTTCCATGCCTTGTGCTTGTATCCCTCTTTCAAATAAGCTCTGAAATCCAAATTTTTGGGAGTAGTGGTTTTAAACCATCTCTGACCGGTTCTTGGTAGGCTTGTAGCTGCGGCAATGACAACTTCATCCACTCTAATTTCCATGGACCCAACATGAGCTTTGTTCCCATCGAAAGTCTTGGCAAAATCTTTTTCCGTAGACTGGTGGCAACCAATTTTCAATATTTCAACGAACCCAATACACCCTGCATTTGATGTGGACTTCAGGGCGTGTCTGTAAAAAGGACAGGCTATCCAGCTCTCTCTGGAGTAGAGCACCACTGCGTTTTCTCACCATTCTGTAGCTCGAAGATCCTGACAATTTGTAACCCCTGCAACTGCTGGTCGAGCCGAGGTTCTGCGCTGTTGAAAGCACTTCGGGAGTCGGCTCTGTTTTAAAACATTTGAAGCTTTGAAAGACCTCCGCGAACAGGGTATGATATGGAAACAACGACTTGATTTGATGCTTATCAGGCTAGCAATACATCCTCTGTAATTGCACCACTGCATTCGAGCTTGACATCCCTGATGCCATGATTATGGAGTGTGAGTTTCTGAGCCGAATTCGCATCACAATCCTATTCTGACTTGCAGAATTGAGTTTCCATCATTACCCACTCTTATCAACGCATGATTTGGATTTTCCTGACGTGGGATGATCATATCATCATTGCCTTTAGACGTGGATATCACACACGTGATTCCCGCTTTCTTCAACCAATGGACCGTGGGAAACACCTCTGTTAGTTGTTCATACTTGCCGCTTTCACCAGCGCATGACCTTGTGGAAAACCCCCGTTAGCTGTTGAAAGTCTTCACTTTCCTTAGCACGTGACATTTTAAGAACTGCTCGCTAGCTGCGGAAAGTTTTCACTTTCACCAGCGCACGACCCACAAAACTGATTGTGGGACATTTTGAAATTCACCACTTTCAACAGCGCACAGACTTATGAGAAGCGCTCCTTAGCTACTGAAAGTCGCCACTTTCCACAACTAAAACTCAACTTTTGGACACACGTTAGCTGTTGAAAGTGAATTATGCAAATTTTGAAAACAAGACTTTATGGATCATATTATTTTCTAAGACAAAAACAAAAACCTAAGTTTTGCAACTATAGAAACTCAAAAATGACCTGAGGACACTACCAATAGCCATGCTATCCACCACAAAACTTGACCAAAAGGACGGTTTCATTTTGGGAGTTAACATTTGGCTCCAATTGGGACGGGCATCTCCCTGTGAGGTGACCAAGAACCTAGCTAGACTCAGTAGCCTTATTACAACTTGAAACAAAAAACTTGAAAAGTAGTTGCTAGTACCATTGGGCATGGAGTTATTTGAATGACAGAAATAAAGAAAACAGAACAAGAAAATATGTACAAGAAGAACCTGGCCTCAAAGGAAGCCTCATGAGAAATAGATCTTCAGGAAGCGCCCATTGAAAGGGCCCCTTGACACTGGCTCGCCTGAAAGAGTTTGGAGAACAAAGGTATTGTTCTGCTGCACCGTTGTTATGACAAAAGGACCTGTCCAGAGAGCTTCAAATTTTCCGTGTTTCCCCTTCTCCTACCTTGCTGCATCCCACTTTAAGACCAAATCCCATGTTTTGAAGACACTTGATTTGACTTTCTTGTCGAAAGTTTCTTTGATTCTTTCTTGATGCAATTCTGTTTTTTCCAAGAGCTACTCTCTATCCTGCTGTAGTTCTACCAAATTATGAATTCTCCTGGTTAAATCACTTGGCTCAGAATCAGTTTCTTGTAAGAACTTTGCAACTGGCAATGCAAGTTGAACAGGAAATATGGCCTCAGTACCATATACCAACTTGAAAGGAGAAGTACCAATTGATTTCTTACATGTTACCCTGTCAGCCCACAAGGCAAATTTCAGTTTGGAATCCCAACCTTTGGCATTTTGTTCCAGCAGCTTCTTTATGATTCTGACTAAACTCTTATTGGATGACTCGGCTAAACTGTTCCCTTGCAGATAGTAAGTTGTGGAATGTACCAACTGAATTCCCAGCTCTTCACACAATTTCACCAAGTGTTTATCTTTGAATGCAGTAGCATTATCAGTGACCAATCTCTTGGGACAGCCAAATCTGGAAAATATGTTTTCCTGCAGAAAGTTGATGATGACAGTATGATTGGCGTTCCGGGTGGGAATAGCCTCAATCCACTTTGTAAAGTAATCGGTGGCAACCAGGATCCACCGATGCTGACCACTAGAAGGCGGATGAATTTCACCTATGAAGTCCAGGCCCCATTGCTGGAAAGGTCCTGTGATCACTATAGGTTTGAGAGGAAGAGACTTCAGTTGTTGTTTACCTTCAAATCTCTGACATTTGTCACATGTTTTCACAAACTGATATACATCTGAAAATAAGGATGGCCAGTAATAGCCAGATCTTAAGATTTTGTGTGCTGTGGTTTTCCAATAGTGATGTCCCCCGCATTCACTATTATGAAATTCACTCATGACTTTAGTTGCCTCCTCTTGGTTTACACACCTCAACAATAAACCTATGGGATTCTTCCAGAACAACAAGTTATCATTGATACAGAAATTTATAGCTTTGAGTTTCAAAGCCCTTCTTTGAGTCTTTGTCAAATCTGATGGGACTGATAAAGTTTGCAAAAACTGAATAATATGACTGTACCATTTGCAGTCAGCTAAATGAGCTGAAACATGCATTCCCTCACCTTCCTTCTTCTCTGCAGACGAAGCATTTTTTGCATCAATACTTGTTATCACTGAAATTTCGTCTGCACATGGCGACAAGAACTCCACATCATCAAAACAACAATGAAGTCACTCATGGCACTGAATTAATTTCACAGCACTCCAGAAGGGCCAAAAACTATACAAAGTAACCAAAAATTGAAGGGCGCTTTACAACAGTTTGGTGCGGGTGCGCATGCGCATGACAAAAACGTGTTATTCGCGCATGCGCGATCGACGCGCGGCTGTCAACACAAAAACCCGCGCATCTGCTAAAACGACGCATTAATTGAATAGGTCGGCCTCCCAACCGCTTACGGACCGGCTCCCAAGTTGATTTGACTCTCAAATTAGAGCCGGATCCGCAAAATTGGCGGGTTAATGACCTAAATAAACCCTAAAAGGGTCCCTGTTCACACTTTGAGAAGGTTACGTGACCGCCCAAGGAGATGCTATAAAAAGCCGTGAGGATACACTGTTTTGGCAAGGAATTCTAAGCACTGTTATGCTGTTCAGATGGTTTAAGGGCTCATTCTTTAACAACAACCCATCAGCTGCATCACCGAGAGTTCTTTCACTGCTATGCTCAGTTCTTCTCATTTGTAAGGAAAGCAAACTGTGTGAGGGCCCCAAAGAGCCTTCCGTTGGGGGAAGAAGGAACCTCTGGTCTCTTCCTTCAGCGTGCTCCGGTTTCATTAATACACCAGCCTGAAACCATTGGTGACACCTGTGTTTTGTGTTTGATATTTGTTGTTTCTTTTCATAGTTTTATTTGTTTTCAGTTGATATTAGCTTGTAGTTTGTTTTGTTTCTCTAACCCTATGCTCCATAGCTGTTCTGCCCTGCTAGACCCAACAGGGTATGCAAGCGCTCTCTATTTGCTCACCTGGTGACCATTTGAACGCGAACAGACTGGCGACTCCACTGGGGAGTTAGGTATCAAATCCTCCCTCATTTGGGTTTAATTTTCTTTCCTTTTGGTTTTATTAACTTGCAGGGACACAAACCGACCTCCGCCGACCTGCTAACCAGTCGATTCACAGGAGAATTGAGAGAAATCCATCCGGATTTTCTTTCTCGGTAACTTACCACAAGCGCGCGGGTATTCCACCCCACAGACGCACGCATGCGCTTTGGTTCTTAATATGGTACACGCGCAGGCGCCACACACGCCTCTGTCTATATTAAAGGCCACGCATTTGAACTAAAGTTTTCATTGTAAGGTTTAGGATGTGGGGAAAGTCATTTTCCTTCTCAAGAATGATGTTATGCATGCTCTAAATACTGCACCACTTAGACCCCTCAACTTATAAAGGGGATAGTCAAACAAACATAGGCACTTACGTGGATAAAAATCATTTTTTCCTTATTTGCTTTTCGCCACGTGGATGGCTTGCTTTGATTTATAATATAAGTTGAACATCAAATTGTAATCACATCTAAACTCACATTCAGGACTATAAGTTGCAAGTAACAATCTTGAGTATGCTCTTCTCTCGCGCCATCAAGCGATCTTGAGAATCAGAAAAGGATTGCGAAAACGATCTCATCTCCCTTAAACAAAAATTTCAAAACTTTTAGGAGAGGACAACGGCTCTTTCGAGACCCCTCTTAGTTTCATTTTTTCAAACACATTCTTGTAACGGGCCCATACATGCCCACATGTAAACAAAGCTAGAATAGTGTTTGAATTTATGCTTTCTTAGATCAAAACACTAGGAGAGTTTAAAAGTTTGTAACGGGCCCACACATGCCCACATGTTCAATCTAGGATAGTTTCATGCTTTTTCTAGATTAACTCACACATAGG
>ML831664.1:82979-93625 GCA_009831015.1 Picea engelmannii | reverse complement strand
TTTCTTTTGGCCACACGCAACCCATGTCACCCTTGGATTGGAGCAGTACTTATCATTTACCCTTGCCGGCATCGTCCATATCTTCAGAGTACCCCACCGGTCAGTTACCTCTACCCTCTGAATTTGTCCACCGTGTCCCGCCTTTGGCACAACTTAGCACCGGTCTTGTCGTCCCCCTGACACTCGACCTCGTTACATGGTTGCGGCCACTGTTTCTCTTATATATATCCTCCAACCAAGGGCATTCTTGAGTCATCCCACTTCTTGACTTCGTCCATGTACCTCTGCCACGTCCTCACCTCAGTAGATTCCACAGAGCACCTTTTTGCTTCTGGGAGTCGCGTCCCCCTTTTGTCGACATCAGCACACTTTTCCAGAAGGGCGACAATATCTTGATTCTCATTCTCTATTTTAATGAGAGATCTCAGATGACACAGGGTGAAACACCATTGCTCCCTGCTGTCGTTGGCCCCCATAACATTCGACGCCAACACTCTCTCATGTTAGGGTGGGTCTTACTTTGCGACTATTGCAGTTATTTTTGTCATTTGCCGAAGACCTCTGAACGTGGTAGGGCCATCAATGCCCACATCATCGTCGCTGCTTATTACAACGATCATTGCCTGTTATTCAGAGTATGTTCCTTTGCAGAATTGTCTTCTACCTCTATCATTACCGCCCCCGAGGGCGCTGCAGTTGTCTACACCAACACTTCCATCATCTTTTTCCAGAGTTACATCACATGAGCATGGGGCATGCCCGCCTCGTTTGTACACAGTTGTATATTTTTTCTGCACGTCTCTGAGAAGGTCGAGATACCGGTTCCTTTTTTCTCCAACGGATCACTTCGAACGGTCCCACTATTGCTTTCCCTTACAACAACATTCTCAGTAGAAGAAACATTGATGGATTTCGGCTATACATATGCTCCTAACCTCATCCATCAGGGGGCATCTGTTATCACTGAAATTTCGTCTGCACATGGCGACAAGAACTCCACATCATCAAAACARCAATGAAGTCATTCATGGCACTGAATTAATTTCACAGCACTCCAGAAGGGCCAAAAACTATACAAAGTAACCAAAAATTGAAGGGCGCTTTACAGCAGTTTGGTGCGCGCGCGCATGCGCAGGACAAAAACGTGTTATTCGCGCATGCGCGCTCGACGCGCGGATGTCAACACAAAAACCCGCGCATATGCTAAAACGATGCATTAATTGAATAGGTCGGCCTCCCAACTGCTTACGGACCGGCTCCCAAGTTGATTTGACTCTCAAATCAGAGCCGGATCCGCAAAATCGGCGGGTTAATGACCTAAATAAACCCTAAAAGGGTCCCTGTTCACACTTTGAGAAGGCTACGTGACCGCCCGAGGAGCTGCTATAAAAATCCGTGAGGATACACTGTTTTGGCAAGGAATTCTCAGCACTGTTATGCTGTTCAGATGGTTTAAGGGCTCATCCTTTAACAACAACCCATCAGCTGCATCACTGAGAGTTCTTTCATTGATATGCTCAATTCTTCTCATTTGTAAGGAAAGAAAACTGTGTGAGGGCCCCAAAGAGCCTTCCGTTGGGGGAAGAAGGAACCTCTGGTATCTTCCTTCAGCATGCTCTGGTTTCATTAATACACCAGCCTGAAACCATTGGTGACACCTGTGTTTTGTGTTTGATATTTGTTGTTTCTTTTCACAGTTTTATTTGTTTTCAGTTGATATTAGCTTGTAGTTTGTTTTGTTTCTCTAACCCTATGCTCCATAGCTGTTCTGCCCTGCTAGACCCAACAGGGTATGCAAACGCTCTCTATTTTCTCACCTGGTGACCATTTGAACGCGAACAATACTCATCAGATTTATGTCAAGCAACCTGCAATTTTCCTCTACCAAGAGTTTGGCAAGACCTTGACCTTTCACTAGTTTTGCTTGTTTGACTTCAACATCGAATTCAATCAATCTTGCTATCCACTTACTCCTTTTTCCATCAATGTCAGGTTGGACAAGAACATCTTTAACTGAACTGGAGGGAATGAAATCTATTACCTTTGACTGAAGAATGTAAACTCTGAAAGATTTCAATGACTTGACGAGAGCATAAGCTTGTTTCTCCAACAACTCATACTTTACCTCTACGTCCCTCAAGACCTTACTAAAGAAGGCAACCGACTGCTCTTGATCATCAACATTCTTCTGCAAGAGAACTGCTACGATCGTATCACTGGAAGCAAATGAAAAAATGTAAAATACCTTGGAGAAATCGGGGCTGATCAAAACAGGGGCTGTTGTGATGGCTTCCTTGATGGCATTGAATGAATGTATGGCTGCTTCAGTCCACTTTACCTCAGAGTCCTTCCTCAACATAGAAGTGATATGCTTTGTGAGTTCAGCAAAATTCACTATAAACCTTCTGACAAAGTTAATAGTTCCAAGGAAAGACTGAATGTCCTTCTTTGATCTGGGAAGGGACAGATTTTTAATTGCTTCAACCCTCTTTGGGTCAATCTTAACTCCATTAGCTGAAACAATATTCCCAAGTAATTTTCCCTCTTTAAGTGCAAAATTCGATTTTTTCGGATTAAGATAGATGCCATACCTTCGACATTTAAGAAATGTCCTTCTTAAGTGCTGCAAATGAAGTTCGTGGCTGCTTGAGAAAACAGTGATATCGTCAAGATAAATCAGGACAAATTTATCTTTCTCTCCTACGAAAGCAATGTCCATTGCCCTTTGGAATGTCACTCCTGCATTCATCAACCCAAAGGGCATCTTCTCATACATAAACGTACCCCATGGAGTAGTAAAGGCAGTCTTTTCTTTGTCTTCCGGATGGACAACAATCTAATTGTATCCGGAAAACCCATCAATAAAGGACATCACCTTTGATCCTGACACCTTCTGCAAAATATGCTCCATTTTAGGCAGAGGGTAGTTGTCTTTCCTAGAGCACTTGTTCAAATTTCTGAAGTCGACGCAGAGTCTGATCTCCCCATTCTTCTTCCTAACCGACACAAGATTAGCAATCCATTCTGAATACCTGAGAGGAATGATAATGCGAGCATCCAACAGTTTCTTAATTTCCCTCTCCATTGTAGGCAACAACAAAGGGTTGAAGGATCTAAGCTTCTGTCTGAATGGTTTGGTGTCTTTATTCAGGGGAATCTTATGCTGAATTACTTCTGTGTCAAAGGTTTTCAAATCATCATACTGCCAAGCGAAGATGTCTGCAAATTCCTTTACCAATTCTCCATAATCAACCCTTTGTTTTTCAGTCAAATGTGAGGCTAAGTTAACATGTTTCGGTTCTTGCTCACTAGCCACATTATACTACAAAACATCTGATTCTTTTTCCCTACTTTGCAATTTGACAGCCACATCATTGTTATCGAAAATCCTTTCTAGTGGGACCAAACCTTTAGGAATTCTGTTGGTGGACAGCTGAACTATTTCATGTGCTGCGATTTTGCTTTTGAACTTTGTCTCTTCAGCCTCATGGTCATGTTCATTCTCCTGATCAATCTGTAGATCTGCAAACTCATCTATGACTGCAAGGAATCTAGTGAGTTCAACATCATATTCAAAAACCTTCCAAAATTTTACATTATCAGGGAGAGAGGGCCTATATTTAACTTGAATTTCGTAAGATAATTTATGAGGCAGAGGGGGTATGAATGCACAAGCGGACACAACCAATGAATCAGCCAATTCATTCATAGCTCTAGGTACAAATGAAATCTTAAAATCTGAAAAATCACGAATAGCCTTCAACACTTCATCTATGTATGCCTTCAGCCTGACATGCTTGGCTTGAAAGGACTTATTCACTTGCTGAATAATCAAATCTGCATCTCCAAACACCTGCAGTTTTTTAATGCCCTTCTCTTTGGCTGCATTCAGCCCCAAAAGTAGTGCCTCATACTCAGCAATGTTATTAGTCACTTTAAAATCAAGTTTAAAGGACAAATGAGAAGTTTTCTTAGAGGGAGAAATGAATACCACTCCTGCTCCAGCTAAATCCTTAGTACAAGCACCATCAAAGAACATGGTCCAAAGGTCATCTTCTGTTGTCTCTGTGGGATGATCTGTGGGATTTCTGAGCAGCAATGCATCAGGCAGTGAATCATCAATCTGCAAAATACAAGATCCCATATCTGTGTCGACCGAATAGATAGGATGATTGGATGGATTTTTCTCGTCACTGATAACATATGCCAATTGAGATTCCATGTAAATCCTTCTGTTCACCCCTCCGAAAACAGGGATAGTAGCATAAGAGAGATCCATTTGAAGAGTGCCACCTAATATCTTCATCCACGATCTCGATAGTAAACATCCAAATTTTGGAGGTATGTCAACCACCACTTTATCCATCACCATTGTCTTCATTAATGCTTGGGTCAAGGTTACAACCAAATCCTTAATCATCCCAAGACATTTGAATTTTCGAGAATCAAAGGAGAAAAGATCATGATAAGACTTGGTGATCTCCAGCCCAAGCTCATCCATGACAACCTTAGATTGTGCGAAGCACCGGAGTCCAACAAACAATTGTGCAGTGTTTTCTCATGAATATTTAAAGAGATGTAAAAGGGAGGACAACTTTCATCTCTGTCTTCTACCATTTGACCTAGAGTAATGGTAGTTTTATCATCATAAATGTTGAGGATATCAGCAGAAAGAGATACAGATTGAGGATCCAAAGTTTTAAGAATATCCCTTTTAAACATTTCATTTTTCATCAGCTCAACTAGAGGAATAGGAATCTTAATCTTTTGTATTTCAACCTCAAAATTAAAAGAATATGGAACCTTATCAACAGCTTTATCAGAAACCTTTACCTGATTTGAAGGGGCTTCTTGAATTTTTTGTTGTTCGACAGGAGGCTGACTTTCTGTAGTTTGATGATTGACAGGGGCAATAGTCTTCTTGGGAGAAGCTGATGCTTTCACCTTTGAAGGCTTTGCTGACTGATCTTCTGGTGTCTGGTATTTTTGTTTAATAGGGACAACAGTCTTTTTAGGAGAGGCTGATGCATCTTGTTGAGCATCATTATATTTGGATCGGAGGTTATATCTATTTTTATCCTCTGCTGTGAAAATGCCATCACCAAGAAGATCATCTTCTGTCTGTTCAGTCATTAATGATTCCTCATAATATTGTTGTGTTAGATAAGACTTCCCTGTCTCTTCTCCAACACAATGAATGTCACCTTCTCCATCATATTGATCTTCGCCATTGTCCTCGTCCATCACTACATTTTGAAGCGGGACTTTTATTCTCTGATCTTCATTTGAATTCTTTTCTCTTTGTAGGATCTGAGTAGGCTGATTATTCCTTCTGAAGTTATTTGGATTTAGGTTCGGATTTCTGCCTGCAGAATCATAGGTGTTTCTTCCCTTCACAGGCTGTTTATTTTCGATCTTTAGCTTAGATATCTCATAGGTTAGAGACTCTAACATTTTGGCCATTTTATCAAGTTTTGGATCAACATGTGATGAGGATGAGGCGTCATTCTTTGGTCTTCTCCTATTAGAATCTCCTTTCCACTTCTGAGAGGCCAGAATATTAGATTCCACCTCAAGGGCAACATCTTGCATGAGAGATAGTGTTGGTGACCTCCTTTCTCTCAACAGAAAACATAAATCTGAATCAAAAGCATCAGAATAGGTGATTTTGGCAGAAGCATCTGATGGTTTTATCTCAGCTGGAATTTTGCCATACATCCAGTTAAACCTCTTGGTGAAATCAGAGACTGATTCATTACTCTGTTTCCTCAAGTTTCCGAATTCTGTGATGTAGTAGACAAAATCTCTTCTGTCACCCCAATGTTTCAGGAATTTCTCATCCAATTGCTCGATTTCGGCAATGGAACCAACAGGGAGTTCCTTGAACCATTTCCTAGCATGGCCATCTAGGCTTTGGACAAAGACTCGTGTCCAAACATCTTCCTGTTCAATATTTAGGTTCTCTGCATAACTGTAAAAAGCCTCGATATGTTCTTCAGCGGACACATCACCTTCGCCTGTGAATTTAGGCATATATTTCTGGTAGTCTCCTATTGGCATGGCTGCTACAGGATTTGGCAATATGAGTGGTGCATACCTAGCAGCCAAGATTTGCTGCATCTTGGTCAAAGGAGGAGGTGGTGCAGCCATGACTGTCAGAGGTGGGGAAAATGATAGTTTCTTCTTCAAGTCTTTAACACTGGAGGAATGTGAAAGAGGTGAATCTTTCAATGGGAAAGACGTCTGATAAGAGGCTCTATAAAAATTTCCAAGCTGGCCAGCTAAATTTTCTTCACCCTTAGCAGATAGCTCTTGGAGGAGATGTTCAACAGCAAGGAGGCTAGTATAAATGTTCAAGTGGTCTTCTTGTTGCTGAGAATGGAAAGATTCAAGGGAAGAAGAACTGTGGCTTCTTTCCAAAGTTTTTTCAATCAAACTATAGTCTATCAATTTTTTATCACTAGGATTTTTCTGTTGATTTAAAAGAGTTTGTCCTTCTACAGTATCTACAGTTGTTTTATCATCAGTGTTTTCTGAAAAGAACTCAACTTTTTCTGCAGTAGATATTTTAGAACTGAAAAGAGGATTACCTTTAGGATCTACTCTTGAAGTTTGACCTTGAATTGTCTTTCCCTTCCTGAGGATTGATTCTGGATTGGACACTGGTGTGGTCGGTGGTTCTTGAGGATTCTCCCTAGTACTGATCCTCTTAGGAGCCAGGATTAATTTGTGGAGTCGCCATCGAATTCGTCCTTCATGGAGTTACCAGATAGATGATTACAACCAACTGAAAATGTCTAATCTTTCTCTATCATCAAAGATCAGCTCTGTGTCGTATCACAGGAAAGCAGAGCTTGAATTCCGTCTCCCCGACAACGGCGCCAATTTGTTATCACTCCAAGAAACTCCTTAGGGTTGTAGGCTAAGGATGCTTGGTAACTTAAGAATAATGGTTTTTATGTATTTGGGACAATGGGGTATTCAATGATTTGTATAAGAAACAGCTCATCACACATATAAAGATATAGTGCTTTCAGTAAACAATAACCAGATCAAATAATTGAAAGAGAGGATGGAGAATACTAGTCTTGATTTGCCTATACAAGTGAAAGTAGGGCCTAATACAAGACATCAAGGAATCTTTTAATTTCAAGCCTATGAGTTCAACAAAGAGGTAACAATCTTTATGAACTAAAATAAACTGAAATTAAAATACAGAGAATGAAAAAGATGAACAATTTTGGTATTGCAAACGAAAGGAAACTCCACTTTATTTCTGCAAAAAGAGTCTATACAATAGCATGAAAATGTCTCCCAGTTTGAACCCTTGTTTCATATCAAAAATAGGCATTTATAGCCTCTTACAAACAGTTTCACAGATCCTAAAAACATGGATCTGTATTTAATAAAAACAATTCAATTCCATCTAAACAAATTGAAAATAAAGTCTTAATCACTAAACTTAGAACTCGAACTGTCTTCTATCTCCAAAATTCGCCATCTGCATCCTTCAGCTCCCGGTATCTGCAATGTGGTGAAGAATAGTAGGACACCTGTCTTGACAGTTGAATCTCCCAACGTTCATGGTCAATTTTTTAGGAAATGGTTTTGCATGTGTTACCAAAATTCTCTCGAACCTCTGATGCTAAACTCTTTGCATGCGATCTGATAGCCCATTGATACACTGGAGCTCCTTCAAAACCTGTTTGGAATGAATTGTCCTGTCCTTGGCTTCAAAAATTACTTTTCTCGCTTTCAGCAGCTAACTCGTTTAATTTTTCACGGGTTAGCTGTTGAAAGCCGTCACTTTCCACAGCTAACGGGTCATAAAATATAGCTTTGCGCTGGTGAAAGCCCCGATTGCACTCAAAATGAGTTTTCACCTCCAAAATTTCGATTTCATCAAAATTTAGTGTGTTTCCGATTTCTCACCTTGCATATTAACGGCGACTTGAGCGGGAACCTTCAGATCTGGATGAGATTTTTGCCTTTGTTTTTGTTTTAACCTTCTTATCTGCCTTTTAAGGCGTTTGGCAAGCCACCACAGGATATTGTAATCTTTGGTGAGTTTTTTCTTTCTTTTCTTCTCTTTAACACTTTCCCTAGCCAATCCCTCAAATGCAGTATTGGTTTTTTCAAAGTTCTGAGACAACTTCTTATACCTTTCTTTAATTACCCTTTCCAAAACCTCTTGCTGGGCAATTACCTCCTTCAGATGCTTGATCTTCTGAGACTTCTTTGATTTGGAGCTTTTTGATGTTTCTCCCTCTTCTGTATGGGTGAAGGTCTTATAGTTTTGTGCACACTTAGTTTTCTGCTCAGGATTATCAGTGACAGGGCATTGATCTTGCTGCTCTGATTCTGAATCTGAATAGGGAAAGTTTAATATATTCTTCCCTGTACTCTGCTCTGTAGGACGCTCTGTGATTTTCTCTATGGTCTTCTCCGTGATCTGCTCAAAGTTTAACCTTTTCTTCGACCTGCGGGGCTTCACTCCAGAAATTCTGTCTTTTGGAGGTCCTGGCAGAGTGCTTCTTTTTCTTGAACTACTTTGAGGGGAAGATTGTTTCTTTGAAGCTTTCCTTGGTTCATTTTCCAGCTGGGTCTATGTTTCATAACCTTCCCAGAATAAGAAATGATCCCAAATCCTTCCCTGCTGTTTCAATTCCTCCAGGATGATTAATTTTATGAGGCCGAAGTGGCATAGAGTACTTTTTATGCTCAAGGGTTGAGCCCTAATCTTCTTGCAAACCTTAGTCAAACTTTTATGTAGGAAAAAAGGTAAATTAAGGGGAGTCTTGCCTGTGAAATGATCCATGAGTTTGATGTGATACATCATAACTTTATCATATCTTCCCTCTAAAGTAATGTACAGTTGGATGCCTTTGAACAACTCTTGCCATTCTTCTTCTAGATAGGAAACCAACATACCTTGTTTCCATGCCTTGTGCTTGTATCCCTCTTTCAAATAAGCTCTGAAATCCAAATTTTTGGGAGCAGTGGTTTTAGACCATCTTTGACCGGTTCTTGGTAGGCTTGTAGCTACGACAATGACAGCTTCATCCACTCTAATTTCCATGGACCCAACATGAGCTTTGTTGCCATCGAAAGTCTTGGCAAAAGCTTCTGTCGTAGACTGGTGGCAACCAATTTGCAATCTTTCAACGAACCCAATACACCCTACATTTGAAAAATGTCTTTGGACTTCGAGGTGTGTCTGTAAAAAGGACAGGCTATCCAACTTTCTCTTGAGTAGAGCGCCACTGTGTTTTCTCACTATTCTGTAGCTCGAAGATCCCGACAATTTGTAACCCCTGCAACTGCTGGTCGAGCCGAGGTTCTGCGTTGTTGAAATCACTTCGGGAGTCGGCTCTATTTTAAAACATTTGAAACTTTGACAGACCTCCGTGAATAGGGTATGATATGGAAACAACGACTTGATTTGATGCTTATCAGGCCAACAATACATCCTCTGTAACTGCACCACTGCATTCGAGCTTGACATCCCTGATGCCATGATTATGGAGCGTGAGTTTTTGAGCCAAATTCGCATCACAATCATATTCTGATGTGCAGAATTGAGTTTCCATCATTACCGACTCTTATCAATGCATGATTTGGATTTTCCTGATGTGGGATGATCATATCATCATTGCCTTTAGACGTGAATATCACGCACGTGATTCCCTCTTTCTTCAACCAACGGCCCGTGGGAAACGCCTCTGTTAGCTGTTCATACTTGCCACTTTCACCAGCACATGACCCTGTGGAAAACCCCCATTAGCTGTTGAAATTCTTCACTTTCCTTAGCGTGTGACCTTTTAAGAACTGCTCGCTAGCTGCGGAAAGTTTTCACTTTCACCAGCACATGACCTGCGAAACTGATTGTGGGACATTTTGAAATTCACCACTTTCAACAGCGCACAGACTTTTGAGAAGCGCTCCTTAGCTGCTGAAAGTCGCCACTTTCCACAGCTAACACTCAACTTTTGGACACACGTTAGCTATTGAAAGTGAATTATGCAAATTTTGAAAAGAAGACTTTATGGATCATATTATTTTCTAAGACAAAAACCAAAACCTAAGTTTTGCAACTATAGAAACTCAAAAATGACTTGAGGAAACTACCGATAGCCATGCTATCCACCACAAAACTTGACCAAAAGGACGGTTTCATTTTGGGAGTTAACAGTGTGCACTCCATCCAGGTCTACTATTACTCCTTTCAGTCTACCAATTGGTAAGACTCTGTGTTGGTTTGCTAGTTTCAGTTGAACAGGTGAATATCCTAATGTGGGCTCTCCCATGCATTGGCATGTCTTCTTTGGTAATACATTAACTTCAGATCCTAGATCCAGTATGATATCTCCCATGTTGAAATATTTGATGTTGGAATTCAGTCTGAACTCCCTACTTGTTCTTCTCCTTGTATGTAGGTGATTGACTATTTTTTGTTCTAGTTTTCCTTTCATCTCTATTCTACATATTTCTAATATGTTTTGCAATACTTTGATAAATGATGTATCATTTAATACTTTCACATATGATTGCAAAAATCCTTTGATTGTACTTACTTGTCCCATGGGTTTCATTTCGTTGGTATGATCCAATAACAAAGGCATATCGTACTCTGGTGCTTCCTTGCT